>PVKM010011267.1:0-33505 GCA_004027735.1 Carollia perspicillata
TTCATATACTTTTTTTTTTTTGGCCAATTACTTCACCACGCCAGTCTTGATCTTGATTTACACATGAGGATGGAGGACTGGCCGTGGTCCCTCCAGCACCCAGGGCAGGGTGGAAAGCCAGAGCAACCGTGCAGGGAGAGTGGGTACTGTTTTCAACATCAGCTCCTTGTTGCCCTCAATCACAAGCTCTGGAGAAGGCTGGCTCCACGTACTACCTGACACCGGGTTCATGATGACCAGCTGCTCCGTGGTTCCAGCCAGGCTCCTGCCATCTGCCTGCTCCCAGCAGGACTGCACGCCCCACACTACTGTGGTCCCAGCAGGGCAGAGAGAACCTCCCCAGGCAGAAACCTGTAATGACACCCACCCAGGGGCCTGGACTTCAGATCCAGAGCTTGAGGCTATGCTCTCCTCTCTATAATTACATTGTCCTTATCATTCTTATCATCCCAGTTTGGGATGGTATGCATAGAATCGCTTTTCTTTTTCTTTGAGTGATGTTGATATAAATTCCATTTACTTTCTATTGTAAAACCTGTCCTCCTTACTAAGAATAACTGATTTGGAAAGATAAGACATTTGTACAGAGATGTCACTAGAAGCAAAAGGGACCAGAAATGCTTTTTGGTTTTGTTTCAATTTATCGAGAAATAACCTTTCTTTGAAAAAATACAGTAAAATAAACCCTGGCTCAGCTGAAAACTGTGCCTTTTGCTTCGGCCCAGGACCTGGCCTCCTGCCAAGCTGCACAGTGGTTAGCACCTCCTCCTGAAACGCTCTGCTTTCCCCACGGTCTCCTAGTAGCGATGACGTAAATTCTTGGTTTCCAAACCTCTTGCTTTTTCTCTTGTGTAGCACCCCGTACCACTCCAACTTTCTAGATCCCACTTTCTCATCTGTGAATTCCGAGAAGCAGCGTAGGTGATCATTGATCCCTTCCAGCTCTACCTCTCACAGCCAGTGCCCAGAGTTAGTACTAGAATGCATATACCATTTCCCTGGGAGGGCTCTTGTTTTCTTTTTTAATTTTTTATTTATTGATTTCAAAGAGAGAGGAAGGGGGAAGAGAGAGAGAGATCTGTTGTTCCAGTTATTTATGCGTTCATTGGTTGATACTTGTATGTGCCCTGATGAGAAATCGAACTCACAACTTCGGTGTATCAGGATGACACACTAACCAACTGAGATACCCAGCCAGGGCCCTGGGTGGGCGTGGGAGGGTTAGGGGAGGGTGCTTTTGTGCTTTGTTCTGTTTGTTTTTAATATGCATTATCCTGCACTCATTATCTGCTAGCTCTTTGAGCTTAATAATTTATTTTGTAACCCCTTTGTAGCACCCCTAGATCTGCGTTCCATGCTCAAGGACTTCTTAATTTTCAAAACTGATTCCCTGTAAGCCTGCCTTATCTGGACTAACTAAACCACATACTTCACTTCCCAACACCTAAAATTTTTACTTTCTGTTTTCCCTCTAAGACAGTAGCAAGCTTTGGGTACACTGTGGCAGGCCTCAAAGGGTCTCACACCTTAAGATAAAGAAAATATTTCTTGGAAATAATGATCCTTGATTTTGAAGGTAAAAACATAAACTTTAAAATTTTGTAGAATCATAAAACAATCAGTTGTATTTCTATACACTAACAATGAAAAATAAAATTGAGAAAATTCTATTTATAATAGCATCAAAAAGAATAAAATACTTAGGAACAAATATAACAAAAGAAATCCAAGACTAGCACAGTGAAAATCAAAAAAAACATTGTTGAAGAAAACTGAAGAACCAAATACATGGAAAGGCACCCCATCTTTGTGGACTGGATATTTAATGCTATTAAGATGGCGACACCCCCCCAAATTGTTTACAGGTTCAGCACAATCCCTATCAACACCCGAGGTGGCTTTGTCACAGAAATTGACAAAAGGATATTAAAACTCATATGGAAATTGCAAGAGACCCAGAATAGCCAAAACAATCTTGAAAAAAAAAAAAAGAACAAAGTTAGGAGACTTAAACTTTCTGACTTCAAAACTATGAAGCTGCAGCAATCAAGACAGTGTGGCAGTAGAATCAAAATAGACATGCGGATGATGGACTAGCATTGAGAGTATACAAATAAACTTTAACAATTAATTTTGGCAATGGCGCCAGGACAAGTCAATGGGGGAAAGAATTGTCTTTTTCAATTGGTACTGGGCAAGTGGATATCCACATGCAAAATGATGAAGTTAGACTTCTAGCTGACACCAATTCATAATGGACCAAAGACTTAAAACTAAGAACTAACACTATAAAAATTTTTGAAGAAAACACAGATATAAGTCTTCATGACCTTGGATTGGGCAATGGCTTCTTATATGTGACATCAAACACACAAGCAGCCACGGGCAAAAAACAAAGTTGGCTTTCATCAAAGTCGAAAATGTTTGTGCTTCAAAAGACACTATGAATAAAGTAAAAAGACAAGTCACAGACTGGGAGAAAATATTTGCAAATCACATATCTGATAAGGGTCTAGTATCCAAAATATATAAAGAGCGCTTACAAATCAGCAATAGAGAAACAAAAAACACAATTTAAAAATTGGCAAAGAATTTGAATAGACATTTCTCATAAGAAGATATGCAAATGTTTATTTAACAAGCACGTAAAAAGATACTTAATTAACATCATTAGTCATTGGGGAATATAATCAAACTATAATAAGATGCTGCTTCATACACACTAGGATGGCTATCGTAAAGACAGACAACAACAGTGAGGATGAGGAGAAATCGGAACCCTCCTTCATTGCAGGTGGGAATGAAAAATAGTGCAGTTACTTTGCAAAACAATTTAGAAGTTCCTCAAAAAGCTTAATATAGACTCACCATGTGACCCAGCACTCCCACTCTAGATATATAAATGAAAACATTTGTTCACATAAAAACTTGTGCATGAATTTTTATAGCGGTATTATTCCTAGTGGTCAGAAAGTAGAAATGGACCAAATGTCCATCATGTGATCAATAAACGAAATACGGTATAGCCGCGAGATGGAACATTATTTGGAGACATACAGGGATGAAGGAGTAATTCATGCTATAATACAGGTGAACTGTGAAAACATTATACTGAGCGAAAGCATACAGTCACTCTAGGCTACATACTGCATGATTTTGTAACCTAACCTACGCGTGCAGCCTAGCAGGTAATTTAGCATAGATTAACCTTCGTTTAGCATTTATAACTTTGCTTTGATTTACCTATAACTCCACTTAGCTCACTCTAAAATCGATAAGGTTTGCCATCTTGTAACTTGTTGAAAGTTTCACAGAAAGACCAAGACTTGGAGGTTTATTCAGACCTACACAGTCCCTAATGTTGATGACTGCTAGACTCGTTTCTCAGGAATGGACAGGAGAGGAGGGGGACTGGACTGGGTGCGGGCGAACCAGCTGAAACCACCGGGGACTGGCTGGAGAAGCCTGAGCAACTTTCCGGCGACCTCCTCGTGAACTGCCTCATTATATCCTCATTATATTACTAAAATCTTCAACATGCCACATATCTATGGCCCTGTTTCCAGACTTGCGCGTGCTGATATGTCGCCACCTATAAATGCAATGACAAAGTCTACCCGGACGTTTATGCCTGATTTCCCCTGATAAAGGTGGTTTAGATGCTCTGTTTGGGGACACACTGCTCTGGGAACAATCCGCCGTGTGTCCACGAGTGCCCGCTGGCAGTACGCCTCCTTCTCATGACTCGCCTCGGAGCTGTCTTTCAGCTGGCAACCACTGAGACTTCAGACCTGGTTTGGTCCAGTAATAATTCCGTTTCTATGAAATGTCCCTAATAGGCAAATCCATGGGAACAGAAAGTAGAAGAGTGCTCGCTTGGGGGAATGGGGGTGCCTCCCTTAATGGGTACAGGGTTTTTGGGTGGTAGGCGGTGATGGAAATTATTCTGGAATTGAATAGTGGTAGGAATTGTACAATTCTGTGAAAATACTAAAAACCACTGAGTTTTACACTTTCAAGTGGCAGATATTATGGCATAAAAATTATAGCTCAATACAGCTATATAAAATAAATGTTGTAGGATCAAAGAAATTTAATAGGAAAACGAGAGAGGTGAACTAAAAATCCTAGGCTAGCGCTCTCCCTCTCAGCGCCCAGAGGCTCCTCACCCTCTCTGTGGTAACAGTCACCCCCACAGAATTCGCAGTCTGCCAGATCCTGAAACATTCCCACTGGGTGACCATCCAGCCTGCACTCCACCAGCTACTTTTCCTCCTCTCCGAGCAAATACGTGTGGAATACAACTGTGTGCTCAGTTCTGGGCTAAGCTTCAAGAATACAGTTTGCATTGCTGTCTCTTTAATGCAATAAACATTTATTTGACTGTTTGTAATGTGTAAGATATTTTACTGGTTGCTGTTCATTTTTGTTTATTTATACCGCTTTTAGTCTGGATTTTCCCAGAATGCTCCCAAATGCAAGCGGAAATCATTTGTTTGGGAAGTACGGGTAACACTTGCAGACAAATGGGAAAGAGATCCAGGGAAAGAAGGAGGTTTGAGAAGTCAGCTACCACAGTGAGCAACTGAAGCTTAACCTTAAGGGGGAACTCTGGGAAAAAGCGTAAAACACATGGCTGAAACGCATTCCTTCCAGCTGGGATGATTGCACACCAATTGCTGCATCCCTGGATGACCTGCTCGCACTGGAGGTCTGTCTGTTTCTTAGCACCTCTGGCGGTGGAAGAAAGCACAGATTTTGCAGCCTTCCCAGATCTGCACTGGGAGAGGGGAGAACCCTCAAGCACATGCGTAGATTCTGGCAATTGGGAATTGGCAGGACCTCAGGTCCAAGGGACATGGGTAGAAGACGGATGGCATCGGCTGCATTGCCTTCCTCCTTCCACAGTGGAGATGGTGTACAAGAATACACAAAATGCATCATGATGCCATAAATTAAGTAAAGGTGAAGAGAAAAAAATAAAAAGAAAGTACAGTATTTTTGGACTATAAGACCCGCCCCCTCCAAATTTGGGAGGAATAATGGTTGTTAACACTGCTGTTGAGTTCTATTTACATTTACGTTGGTGAAATATTATGTTATTTATGTTATTCAATATTTTACCACATTTTTTGTTTCAAAAATTTTTTCCTATTTTCCTCCTCTAAAACCTAGGTGTGTCTTATGGTCCGAAAAATACAGTAAGTCTCTTTGGTAAGGCCATGAATACTCCCCTAATAGGCCCAGAAAACAGACTTTGTTCCTTTGTCAAACACTGGCTCTCCAAAAATAGCACCCAAACTACTTTTTGAAAAGGCAAGACTGAGGAGCCTGCCCATCCTGATAAGTGAGATCGCACACTGACAGCCTCTCAAAGGTGAGAGGTTTGGGGTCATTGAGGTCTAGTTTAAAGCAAGTTTTTCTGTGCAGAAGCCTGATTGGAACTGAGTAAGGATCACAATATAATAAAGACTGGGGCCCTGGCTGGTGTGGCTCAGTGGATTGAGTGCAGGCCTGCGAACCAAAGGATCACAGTTCAATTCCCAGTCAGGGTACATGCCTGGGTTGCAGGCCAGTTCCCAGCAGGGGACACATGAGAGGCAACCATACATTGATATTTCTCTCCCTCTCTCCTTCCCTTCCCCTCTAAAGATAAATAAATAAAACCTTAAAAAAAAACACAAAAAGGTAAGGAATTCAGAGTCTTGGAAAGTAAATATTTGTTTGGTGTTAATTATTGAAAAGTTGAACCATCGTGTTTGTTTAAATAGCGTTGAAGGGAACATCCCGAGGTGAGCAGAGTCATTGGCAACTTGAGTCTTCCTGAGCAAGTGGTGTTAATGTTGCAGTAAATTGTGGGGGTGGAAATGGTTTTCGTTCACACCTTCAGCATAATTTTACTAACTTAGTAAGAGCAGTATTCTAGGAAGCCAATGACACGCAGTCCAGGGACCTGTGATCTCTGCAGCACAGGGAAACATCATGCACACTTTCCATCTTGAAAAAGGAGCGAAATTAGAGGACACGTCTTGGAACGCAGGGGTGTGGTCTCTTCCGTGGCTGTCAGCAGGTCATGGCGCCCCGGAGCCCCAGCGTGGGCCCTCGGGACAGGCCGAGAGTGGGGATCCCCGTGGTGATGTTCTGTAAATGACTCCTCGGTGGGAAGCGTGCCCTGTCCCGCCTGGCTGCCAGGTTGGGCAGCATCTCTCACTGAGGCCAGAAAGGAAGTCAGCAAGTCTGGCCTCCCAATGGCCCCTGGCTCTGTGGCTGCTGTCCTGTTCTCTGCTGAGGGTGACCCTCCTTCACGGTGCTTGGGGGAGGCTGGAGCTTTGGGGAGGATGCTCCGCCACCCTTGCCCGATAAAAATCGCCAAAACCACAGTGGATTGTCCACCACATCTCCTTTCCAGGACACTGCACTGTGCGGCCTCCAATGCGCTTGCACCACCTCACCTCATTAGCTTCTCACAGTGCCCCCAGCAGGCCGGCGGTGTTATGGATGGAAGAAGAAACGGAGGGCTCAAGGTCAGGTCAGCACGAGAGCTGGGGTTGGCAACCAGGTCTTCAGAAGTATTCCAGAGCTCTGTCTGGGCTAAAAATATCCTAATCTCCACACCCCTAAAGTAACTGTGACAAAATCATTGTGTAAGGCTACAGCTTCCCACATTTAAAAATACAAGAGATTATTGTTTCATTATGATAGTAATAATTCTCACTATAGAAAGTGTGCTTAGAGAATGGATTTGTGGATATTTGTGCTCCAGAAAAAAAGCTATTGGGCCGTTCTTGGGGGAAGGTGACCTCATCCTAGAGGCATGAAAGCTCCTGGCACTCTCTGTGTCCAAGGTCCCAGTAGTCATGTGTCTCTAAGGGAAAAATGGGCCCTTTTCACTCTCCAGGAGAGTAAATACGGCCTTGTGTAGCTATGGGCTTGAGGTTCTCGTTTGTTGGGTCATCGTGTCCTTTCCAACAAGCTGTTAAGCCTAATTGTGTAAGAAAAGAAGAAAATGAGGTCTTTTGTGTACAAGCCATGGGGTGTGGGGGTGCCCCCAGGAGGAGGGGACCTCTATGGATGGCTCAGCAGCCAGGACTCCATTGCTCAGCATTGCTCAGGGTGGTCTGAACGTGGGTTTGTTGTTCTCAACGCACCCCGATGACAGGACCGGGAAGAGAGCTCTAGGGGAAACATTCCAACATCCAGGACCTATGCTGGACCAGGGCCAACCTAACCTGCTGAGACCCGCTAGTGAGGACAGAAAGGCCCCGCAAACCCCGAGTGCCTCATTGGTTGGTCAAGGGTGAGGAAGAAAAGCTTCACAGAAGCCTTGCTCTTCATTTTTCCCTCAACACCCCAGGACACCGAAGGGTGTCCTGGGAACCCAGTCCTAGCAGGGGAACACAGTTTACATTTCCACAGCAGGAAGCCAGACAAGAACTGTCAGTGCACCCTGAGCCAGGAGATGAGGGGACTAGCGCCAGTGTCGCAACATCCAGAGAGGTTGCACGAATCTGCATGCTTCCCCATCCCAGCAAGTGCAGGTAACAGGGCCCGGGCCGGTCTCCACAGAGGCCTCCCAACAACCCCACCCCACCCTGCAGATCAGGAGGGGCGGGCTCCAGCTCTGCCTCCAAAACGGGCTGTGACGCCTGTGCAGGTGCCGCTTTTAGGCAGAAGATTACCCCCCTGGGGGAAGGTGAGCCTCAACACTCGGGAGCACGAGTGACAGGGCACTTGACCACCATCTCTGTCCCCGCAGTCAGCAGCATCTTGAGCACTGGACACTGGTGAAGGCCACCTGGGACCTTGAAATCCCAGTAGTTGCAGCAGAAGATGCTTAAGAGTGGACAGGCCAAGTCCTGGTGCCAGCAGAGCCGTGAGTGCCACAGAGCGGCAGCTGGGGCGTGGGGGGCAGGCCGGAGCCCCTTATTTCTGGGGGTGAGTGCATGGCACGTGCCCTTCCAGTCACTTCTTGGGGGCCTAAGTGAGATTGAATGGCTTTTGTGTGGCCCTCCAGACATGACGAATGTCTGGCAGTCTCTTGGCTACTGCCTCTCAGAGTTCACAATAAGCCTGTCTCCCTACACCCCTGTGGGGCGAGGTGATAGAATGTGACGGAATCTTGGCTCTGTGTTGTGAGGGTCACATGCAATTTTGTTTAACTGCATTGAATTCACTAACATATAAGCATGTGTGGTAGGAGAATAATGGCCCCTCAAAGTTGCCTCTGTCCTAATCCCAAGACTGTGACTATGTTAGGTTGCAGAGCAAAGGGAATCAAGACTACAGGGGAAATTAGGGTTGCTAACCAAGTGACTTTAAGGCTGGGAGAGTACCCTGGGTTATCCAGGTGGGCCTCAAGCAATAACAAGGGTCCTTAAACGTGGAAGAGGGACGCCAGAGGGCAGGCTGCAGTGGTGTGATGTGAGGACTCCACGCAACCCTGCTGACCCCGTGATTTTAGTCCAGAGGCGCCGTGTCGGTCTTCTAACCTACAGAATAGAGCTGAGTTGTACGAAGCCACTAAGTCTGTGGTAACTTGTAACAGTGACCATAGGACACTAATACACTACGTATTAACCAATCTTTGAAAAAGAGCTCTCTGGGAAATGAAGAATGTTTCAGGGATTTCAGATCTCTGCTTCAAACAAGGCAACCACTCTGACTCCATTCTGTAGGTTTCTCTAGATCTTGTTTCAAGAGGAAAATGTTTTCTTTAAAGTTCTCAGTACGCATGGATGCAAAACCTGTTTGAAGAGTTTCGACGGGGTAGAGAACAAGTATAATAAAGTACTAGTTCCCCCAGGGCCCTCCTTCGCCCGTCCTCTCATGCTGCCCTAAGGAAATTTTCTACCTCACCGGTCACACTCAAATCCAGTCCAGTCCAGACCAAAGCTCCAACCTCAGATCCCGTTTCAACCTTATCTGCCCTTTCTCACGGGCAAAGTTAGGCTTCAGGAGGACAGGTGTGTGGTCTGCCCTTTCTTTGTTCATCTTCCCTGTCGCAGGTCAAGTTGCTCTAGTTTGGAGGGAGGCAAAGAAGAGGAGGGATAGGGATCCGTGGCCTCTGATATGACTGGTCACCCACCTGCGCTGGGGAGGCACCACTCATCTTGGCCTGGCTTAGCTGGGATCCGTGTGATACTGGAAACTTCAGCTGGAGTGCTGGTCTCAGCATGAGTGGGGGACAGGGTTTTCTCCAGGCCACATCCGGGCACACCCCTGTCCTGAGGCCCCTGAAGGACAGCCACATCTCCTTTTGGCCAACATTGGTCTATGCCTTTGACCTCCTCTCTGGGTGGGTATTGCCTCACTCAGTTGACCGGTATATTGCCAAGCAAGTAGGGGGCAGCCCTCTCACGCCTGTGCCCAGGCTGTCCCCGCAGGCCTCTGCTCTCAGAAATCTCCAGGTTTCGGCCTCAAAGTTCATGGGTGCCCCCAAACTCCAGGCACATGCGTCAGGCTCCCCAGGAGCCCCCCAGTCTCACCACCCCTGCTCCACTCCGATGTCCCCTCAGTCTCAGAACATTCCGCTCCCACCTGCTTCACGGAGGAAGTAACCTTTCTCCGCGAACTTGGCACTGAGGAAACCCGTCCTCCTCCTCCTCCTCCTCCCTGAGGCCTCTGCGTGTGTTGCAGAGGGCAGCTGGGGTGGGGGTTGTGGGGAGCCAGCAGAGCCAGTTCTGAAGCCTCTTACAAGCCTGGAGCAAGAGGTCTGGCCCTTCTTTCTGCAGAATGAGGGTTCCTAACACCCTGTCAAAAGCAGCAGGGGCCTCCCATTCCTCTTCAACTTCCCCCCAGCCACTCTCCAGAAAGTCCATCTTTTGGTGATGCCTTTTCCAGAAATCTTCATGGTCAGTTTTAACAACCACCATAACTGGTAAGACAGAAGATTTGAAATTAGGTTTTCTGTGAGCGAGGTCCACAAGGATTAAAGTTCAGGAGTGTAAAGATGGAAAGAGCCCAGCCTCATAAAAGTAGAAACGGAAAGGAACTGGGGCCTCAACAGTTAGACGATGCACAAGGCCGCATCAACAGTAATGTGTGCCCACTCGTACCGCCTCTCACCGCCCACGCAGGGCTTTATCCCAGTGCCCAGCCCCCAGTCCCAGGTGTCTCTGTGTCCCCAGAGGGTTCCTCTGCCTGTGGGAGACCCCTGGACACCCTAGTTACTGTGCAGGGTGCTGCTATCTGATGCACTAGAGCCTCGTGTTGTCTGCAGAAGAGGGTGCTTCCTTCCCCTGCTTGTGCATTGTTAAAGGGTCCCAGAGTCATGCCCCTCATACCCTCAAGTCTTATGGATGTTCTGGGTCTCATTTGTTTAATAAATGCTTGGCATGTACACTGTTCTCAGAGGTTTACAAACAACCTCATAGGACCTCGAAGCCCTGTGAGCTGGGAATCATGTATCATTACTGATAATGAGGGAGCTCAGCACTGAGGTGAGGCAGCTTGCCCAAAGGCACTCAGTCAGTGAGTGAGGGACAAAGCAGGCCTCTTAAAAATATGTGTTATTCTATGTATATATTTTACTAGCACTCCTTCTGCTCCCTGTGTCCAAGGGGCCAGAGTGAGGACAGACTCACCTGGGCTCAAGTCAGAATCCTGCCCAGCCTTCAATAGCCAACACTTCCCTCCCAGCTTGGCTCACTACACCTGTCTCTCCCCCTGGACCAAGTCGTGCCCTAGAAGGTCCCTACATCCCTTACAGACAAACCACTGTCAGGCAGCGCACGCAGCGTCAGAGGCCCGAACTCCCAGCAGGGGAGGGAAGAGCTGGGGCTCTGGCTGAGATGGGTGAGGTCCTCCAGCTCTGGTTACAGAACTGGGCGTCTAGCTCTGACTGCTTTCTTCTCAGGCAGAATCTTTGGAGCAGGACTATTTCTTCTGGCCACCTGCTGCTCCTTCTCCACTCAAGAGGTTGAGACACTGTCCTGAAAAAGAAAGTCAAGGAAAACCTCCAGGGCCTAAGAGTCCAGGGCTGGAAATAACCATGTGATTGCTGAGCTGGAGGAGCTCAGTATTGCCGGGATGTCTGCTCAGGGAGCACGCCCAACCACAGGGGGCACTCTCAGTCAAGATGGGAATTTTCATCTTCCCGTCGCCCTCAGATTGGAAAATTCAGATGTGGTGCAGTAGAAAACTGAGAGTTGAGGGACTCCTCGGGAGCTTCAATCTACTCTCCATATGAGGATAAAAGGGGGCTTACACCGGAGTGTTCTCTTCTCTGCATTCAGAACTTTTGGGGCTGGGGTGGGAGAGGTGGCTGCTGGCTCATCCTGGCCTGTGGTGAGCAGTGTCACATGCTCCGCCAGCAGGAGAGTGGCTGACCAAGTGCCCAACTATTTAAGCCAACAAACGCTCAGGGCTCAGGCAGCCTCCCTCCCCAACCCTCCCTTCCTGCCAGTTTCGGCTGATGTCCTCCAATGCTAATGAACAGCTCATAAATACTAACAAACGCCTTGGTGTCTAGAAGCCAAGCAGAGGAACTTTAAACATGAATTTGGAACAAGTTTAGACCCCGATGCCATTGCAGGATTTCTTGATTGTCCAGTCTGGGTACCCTGAGTTGGGCAGGGAGACTCGCCTCTGTTCCCAGAAAGCTGGCTCATTGCAGCTGAATGGGGCCTCCCACAGACCTGTTTCTAGGTCACAGAAACTTCCATCTGACAGACAAGCTTGAACATTGAAACCCGCCCTGATACCCAGAGGTGGAGCAGTTTCCAGAATGTCCAAGGTGGGCCCCTGGTCTCCGAGAACATTTATATAAGGATGAACAGCAGGGATCACACAGAGGTTCCTACCCAGCAGCCCCTGATACCTACTGAAGTAGTATGCAAGCTGGTGTAAGAATTGTACAGGCGATACTGAATTGTACTCAGGCCATCGGTGGGCTGAGGCAACTTCATTACATGTGTGTAAGGTTAATTCAAACCTATCTCCCTAAGCATGTATGTATTTTCATAAGGAATTTTCTCTCAAGAGAGAGCTGTATGAAACAACACCTCTGAACCTAGCACCCCTTCCATATGTGGGAAGCAGGGAAACTGACCATAACGCCCATGGGGTTGCATTCCTCTTCCCTGGGTTGGGCCTTAATTTTGCCATTCCCACGAGGCCTGCTGCTTCTCTGCTCGTCCTCGGGAGGTTTGCCTCCTCCCCCGTGTTGCTCCTCCAGGCCTAGGCCTGGGCATACCAGGTAGGTGTTGTGATGCCCACATTCACTCGTGTTTGCCCTCCCATAGGCCTGTGCATTCTGCAACTCTGCCAGAGGGATTTCTCGGGATGTCTCTGTCCTCAGGAAAATGCTTTGCCAGCAGTCAGAACAGACTTGCCAGGAGTTAATACACCCCACTGAAGACAGAGAAAATTGCAGACACGTCTCCCAGCATCCTGGGCCTGCAGGTGGGAGGATGAGGCCAGGCAAGCTCTATATCATCTCCCAGACATCCCCAGTGGAAAGGCGAGCACAAGGTAACCTGCTCATTCAACACACCTTATAGGTACTTCCTTCCTTTATAAGCCCATTAAACCAGTGGGTAGGAAAGAAAGCAAATGCCAGAAAGTGTCTCCTTTAGGATTAAATCCTAAAAAGCTCAAATCCCAGAGAAAAGCAGCCGCTGCTGAATACCTGATGTGAGCAGTGGGTTCTTATCACCACCTTTGGGTTCATTATTACGTCTGTCTCAGCAACCACCAAGTCAAATGCCCTTTGAGGCCGCTGAGGACACAAAATGTGGACATTCATCTTTTTTTCCATGTTGCCTGGCACAGATGTGGCACTTAGTAGGTCCTCAAAAAATGCCAAACTAAACAGAGCTCACTCCAGGGAAACTCAGATGAAAGGGGCTCTTCAAATACTTTCAAGGTAGGACAGAAGGGCTTTGTCTGTGCATCTGAAGCTGTAATGGAGCAATAATTTGGGCCTCATAACATTCCGTTTTTCTCTAGCACTGGAGGAGTCAGCTTTCACTGGCCGTGATGAGCCGGTCCAGGGCTCCTTACTTAAGGACTATGAGACGGTCTTCAGGGGAGAGACACCTGGAGCTGGGCCTGCTGTCCCAGGCAGAAGGCCAAACCCTAATTACTGCCCTGCCCCCAGAACTGTGACCAGGATGTCCAGGGCTCCTTTGCACGTGGTTTCTACAAGGCTCAGCCTGAACTTTGCTCCCACGATGTAACAATATTTGGCCATAGCATTTATTTAGTGTATGTGGTTGGAGGGCAGGGAACAAGAAGGAGGCTGAAGAGTCCTGGTTAGATCTGAGTTTGGGAACAAGCTCGAGTAGTCTGTTTCATATAACTTCACTGAAAAGTTCCCAAATAAGTTAAAGAAAGGGAAAAAAAAGAATAGAAAAAAAGCTGTTGGCACTTGAAATGAAGATTAGATCATCAAGTCGTATTTGTCACCCACAGGTCCTAGACTGCTGGTTTCCAGGGAATCCCAGCTATCACCTGGGCTCTCAGTGTCTGTCTATACTGCCCGATTAGTAAGCCTGGGCTGAGGCCTGGGAGGAACTGATGAACAGGAGCGTCTGGGCTTTGCACTTCCTTGGCCTGAGTCACGAGCTCACCTCTCCTCCCCAGGGCATGCAGTCCTGGGTGTGGCATCGCTGGGACCTAGCCAGCCTTCAGATTCTCTGGCTGCCGAGCAGCCTGGCCAACTCACACGGGTAGCGCCCTTGTACCCTTGGAACAGAAAGCTCCAAAGTGGAAGGGGAGGTAGGGGGAGGCCAAACAGGAGCATTTTTCCAGGTCCCTGTGTCTGGGAGTGAAGATGGCTGGGGAATGCCTCTGATGGCTTTAAATGACACAGGTGATGTATTCCAGGAAAGACCCAGGCCCCGCTGGACTGGGCCCTTCTCTTTTGATTCTTGCCTCTCCCCAGACCCAACACTCAGCAGCGTAACTTTTACACACTGAGGTTTGCAGTGGAGCCCAGACAAAGGCTTTCCTCCTACAAAAGCAAAGTAGGATCTTCTGGATTCATCATCAAAATTTAAAAATTAAATAAACAAAAAACCAAGGAGATAGATTGATGTACACAGACACACGCACACACATTTTCTCTGGTGCTGGGACCTAGGCAATACCGCAGCTCAGAGCTTCACGTCCAGCACTTGAGGACAGGCTCAGCCCCAAGCTTCGTTCTCCTTAATGATACCACACAGCTCTTAATCCATACATGGGGCTCCTGACCCCTGAACTTAACATGGAGTCTCCCGTACCACAGGTAAAGTTGCTCGAGAAAATGGGGTATAACGATGCCTAAGCTATGGGTTCTGGGCAGCTTGGGACAAACAGATGCCCACACACCCGCGCGCTACGCTTGCCCAGGCCCCATCTGAGGAACTGCTCTGGAGCCCGATTGCAGCCGAGCTGCACAGAGGGTTTACTACTTATGAGGCATATTTCAATGCTCAGAGGCTTTTCAATGCCCGCAGGCTTTGTGGCTCCCCGATCCTGAGCAATCAACCACGAAACATTTATTAAGCCTGGACCATGCATGGGACTTTTAGGATGCAAAACATGTAGGCTATTGGGCTCACCGTGCGTTTGCTCCCTTGCTGGGGGACCATGACACGCACAGCATGACTATTAAGTGTGACGCCTGCTGGCCGCAGTGCAAGGCCAGGTAAATATCCCAGCTCTGCCACTCCCAGAGGTGTGGCCGTGGGTGGGCCACTCAGTCTCTCACCCCCTGCCCCCTCACCAGACGTGTTAGGAGGGGTAAACGGAATGGCGTGTGCTCGTCACAGGGCATGGCACTCGGGAAGGGTTCCATGGCTGTCAGCTGTCGTCGTCTTTCTACAACTAAACTGCAAGTCTCTTGAGGACTGTTGTTGGGAAGGCACAAAAGTCTAAATTCAAGATTGATTCCGAAGAACTGACATGTAGCCTCATTCAAATTCGTAAGAGCTTTAATAGGAGAAACTTCCACAGGCAAGGCAGCTGCTGCTCCCGGGCGTGGCCGGCCGGGAACAATCCGCACTGCTCCCAGGGCAGGGCCTCTTCTCTCATCATGGGAGTTCACGGCAAACCATGCAGTGGGCAGTCACGCAGACCCCCAGAAAGGACAACGCATCCCGGAGTTAGCAGAGTACGTCAGATAGTTATCGCACTGTATGCATTCACTAACCCCCTCTCTGGGGGCATTCCAGTTTTGGGGCTAGCCAGCCAAGCCTGCGACTACAGGGAGTTAAGAGTCCTACCATCTCCCAGACGCCCTTGCCGCTGGAGCCATAGTGCATCCCAGTGAGTCCCCTACAAGGACCGAGGGTGATTTTCACAGCTCTTTGTTTTCTCCCGCGGGGCCTTCCATGTCACATGTGCCCGAGAGTGTGCTGTTCTGTTTGAGGGAAGGTGCGACACAAGAAGAGTTCCACTGTGTAGGACAGTTCCCTGGCAGTGAAGTCTGGAAACCTAGTGCAGATTTTGAATGAGTTACTGTGTCTAATAAAAGTGTTTTCAACTGCATATATTCACATTTTTAAATGACTATTTGAGATTTTCTTATACGCCGTTCATCCTGGAATGTTTAGACGGGGAGAGTGGCAGAAAGCTTAAAGAAGCAAGGCAAGCCAAATAAATGTTATCTAGAGAAATGTACACAAACGTGTAGCTTGTTGGGATGAACATCACCACCGGTCTGTAAAGAAGTATGCGGAGGCCGGCTTTCAGAGGCAAACCTTGCCCTCGTCCACATCGTCAGGCACACCGTCCATCACTCCTGGCAGACCGAGCGGCCCTGACAGCCTGCCTGCTAGGGGTGTGCACCTGGGATGCTGAGTGATGATGCCTCAGCAGCCACGAGGGAGAGGCAGGTGGTCTGGGTCGCTCCGCCTCAGACCCGCAGCAGGAGTCGGCATTGCCATGGCTGACAGAGAAAGGACAGGCCCCTTCCACTCCGATGTCCCCTCACTCCCTGTCTTGTTATTATATAATATAAAAAAAGGGGGCCTGCATTCACATTCCAGCCCTGCCACTCACTAGCTGTGTGACCTTGGTTGACTCAGCCTCTGTGAGCATCCCTCCAAAAGGCCATCGATCTCCAGGTGTACAGATGGGACACCTGTACAACGAGGGGGGTGGAGCCAGATGGTGTGCGAGGCCAGTGCCAGCTCTGACTCCTGGATCCTCTGAGCTGTGGAAGAGTGAGGTTGGGGGAGGCAGCATGGCACCTGGCAGCTCAGGGCAGGTGGGCACTGACGCCCAGGGGTCCTTCAGAGATAACGTCCACATCCTTTTCTCCACCCCTAGGATGTACCCACAAAGGTACAAGCCACAGTACTGCCTCCGGGTGCAGGTGGCAAATATTCATTTAAATCATTTCATAAATTAGTATTTGCTGCAGGCCTTCTGCAGAACAATGAGCTGAGGGCAGTGCTGTGAAGGGTACGAAAGACAGACACAGGACCTTTCCCTAAAGGAGGTTAGGGCCCAAAGGCTAGCTCTGTCAGAGCAGGCTGTGTGGACTTGCCCGTACTACAACCTCTCTAAGTCTATTTCTTTGTCTGTGAAACAAGGAAAATCAACCCCCCTTTCCTTGTAATAGGAATTAGAGATAATATGTGTAAAGCTTGTTGCATTGCTCCTAGGACTGAATTGCTGTTAAGAAATACATATTACATGCTAAGCTCCCAGCACAGTGCCTAGCACTTGGTACATATTACATGAGCGGCAATTACTACAGTTGTACGAATGTACTCTTACCATTATTGTCAGCGTGGGCTAGGGCTAACAATGCTCTCAGAAGAGAGGAGACCCGAGAGGCCCAGAAGGCAGAGTGGGGCTCCGAGAATGGTAGTGACTTTCAGAGAACCCTGTAGCTCCCTAACGCCTCTGTGCCTCACACCTGCACCTATGTCCCAAGGAGCTACTCATAAGTCCGTCATTCGTTCTCCAGAACCCTTACACTTACCCTTCCACAAAGCTTCCTAACAGAAATTCAACAGTCAGCAGATTTCTCTTTTTTTCCCCGAAATTAAAATCAAATTCAGCACTCATACAGTTCTTTGTGCATGAACCATACACCATGCCGCCTCCTGAGCTGCTCCTCCGCTGCTCTTTGAGAGAGGCAACCCCGGACGTCTTTGTGCCAATCCGGAGGCGGCTTTGTTATCCACAGTTCAGTCTGGGGCCCTTGGGGGTTCCACCCTTAAATGGGGCCGCTCTACTGCCCCCAGAAGAATGTAAGAAATCCCTCTGATCTCCAAAGAATTGGATTAACAGGCTTTGGTGGGCAAGGAGACCTGCTATAAATCCTGGCATCTTAATTCAAAGGCTTCAAAATTCTTCCTTCTTAAATCTATTCATTAATTAATCCCATACACATCCCACACTTTTTTTTTTTGCTTTTTTCCCTGTGTTCCTGTTTCTCCGAAACCTTAAAATACTTTGAGGATTATTAAATTCATAATTATAGAAACAGTTTTTATTTCATTTGTCTCAACTGTCCTTTCCTTTACTTCCACTCTCCCACAAAAGCTTTATTTTCTCAAGTGTCTGTTCTTTTCACTGAGATAATCATCATAATTACAATGTACTGAGTCCTTATTATAGCCAGGAATTAGCAAAATTTTGCACTAACTTTATTTCATGCAATCCTCTCGAGAACTCCCTATCATCATCCCCTGTTAAATTATTATTTCTATATAATTGCTGAGATTCATAGGATTCTCAGAGAGGTTAAGTAACTTTCTCAAAGTCACACAGCCAATAGAATCAGTGTAGGGCTTGAATTCAGAATCCCAATGACTGTTCTCTTTGTCACCACTACACTACTTTCTCCAAATTTCCAGAAACCATCATGAATCCTCCCCATCGTTTTAGTGGTCAAGATATCTATATTCCTGTGGAATGAGCAGTGACTCCATTCTAGATAAATTAATGTTTCCAAGGAAGCATTTACAACCCACCTTAAAGCAGCTTCCCCGATTGGCTCTCTGATCTAGGTCAGCTGTGGGATAGTCAGCTATGTTGCCTTACAAATATCGTGGGGACTACAGCTTAGTACTCTCGGAACAGCAGGCCTATACAGGGACGTCCCAGGTATTCCCTCATTGAAACCAAGTTCTGTAACCTCTCAAAAAAAACCCTTTAAATGTTTTCTGACAATAATACAGTAATAGCCCAGCTATAAAAGTTTCCGTGTGTTAAGAACCCCAAACATGGAGATCAACAAGAAATAAGACACCACAATTGGGAGCAGAGTCAGGGCGGAGGTGCCTCTGGAGCGGCAGCTGTCTGATGGAAAGGTACAGGGTGAGCTCTTCAGGGTCGAGGGCGATAAGAAGGCATTGCACCATCTGAGGTCGCCTGGCAGCCACAGCTGCACCCGGGAGAAGGGTTTCAGAAACTGCGCGCTGCTCTGGGCTGCCGCCTGCTCTGTCTTTTTGGCTCCACACCACTTCCTAAATATCTGAAATATTTCTTTCCCAGAGAATAACTCCAAAGTCTTCTTGTGCACCAGGTCTACAGTATTCGTGTGCAGTTTAGTGGGAAAATCAAGGGTCGGACGGTGATCGTGAACGAGATCCCAGTATCTGTCACTTCGGGCTGATAGCCAAAGAGATGAAAGGGGCACGTCCGCGCAGAAATGAATGGTGGATTAGGTTGGGTTAGGTTAGATTAGAGTGGCTCTAATGCCGTGCCAGTCCACGTGAGCAAACCAAAATCTAAGCCTAGGAATGCCTCATGGTTACAAAACCAAAACTTTCAGGACAGCCAAGCACAAACAGCTGACTAGTCATTAAGCTCTAGCCAATCAGATAATTTTCTTTCTTTGCCTCTGTACTTACTCCATATAAATTTTCCTCCCCCTCCCCCACCTCCTGTCCTCACAGTGCTTGAAACCGTTTCCAGTTTCGTGTCGCCCCATTCCAATTAATTTTTGCTCAAATAAACTCTTAATTTTTTTTTACTATGCTTCTCTTTATCTTTTAACACTTACCCCTCTGAGGTCCCCAAAGCTAACATCTTCAGATGCAAAGAGACGATTCTCTAAAAGTTATCAACTAAGAGGGGGTGGGAGGGAGTGGGTGGTAGGAGACAGTACATCTCAGAGGGCACTTAAAATGTGATGGCGTCGTGGCTGTCGCAACGACTGAGGGGTGTTACAAGTATTTGACGAGGAGGCCAGGAACGCTAAACATCCTGCAGAGCGTCCTGTCTCTAATGTCAACAGCCCCCGATGGGCTCTGCCCTCAAACTGGTGCTCAAGTCTGGCCCTGCACAGCCCTTCTGAGCTGTATCTTCGTGGGACTTCATCAAAAAGGACTGGTGTCGCCATCAGCATCGCCCTAAGCAAATGTGCATGGAGAACCCGTGGCCTGGAAGGCAGGGGCTGCCTAATGAAAAGTAGTAGTAAAATGTTAAAAGAAAATCAGATAAACTCAGTAACACAACTCTCAGTCTATTTCAAGTATATGGGATGTTTGTATTTAACTTAGGAATGTCATGTGTCTCTTTTTCTCTCATTCTAGATAAAAAAGGGTTTGCTCCTTGAAGTAAGGAAGAACAAAATCTTTACATACAAAGTTCTACTTGCAATCAGAGCACAGTCTTCTCAGAGGATGTACTTTCAAGACTGCGGGCTTCTCAAAATGATAAAAGAACCCAGACTTACACAGGAGGCTGGCGAGGCTCTGCTCTAAGCTGATGTGTCAGCCTCGTCATTTCACAGCGTTTTGTTTTGTTTCAATTCCAAATTCAGCCTGTACAAAACTACACATAAAAAATATATAATTCTCAGACATTCTGAAATTTTTTACAAAATGAAAATTATTTAATATGGTTAAACTAGCTGAAGGCATTTTCCTCTAAGTACTCGCATTTTATTCAATTGCCAAAAAACTAATGCCTTGTGAAAGGATAATAGATTTTATGACTTAAGCAAGCGTCTGCGTTTTCTGAAAATCAATGTATATGCATACATCTGAAGACACACCTGCTCTGTGTCCCAAAGCAAACCCTCATGCACGAGTGCTCCCTGGAATGACCCTGGTGCTAACTAGGCATCTCCACGGCTCAGCTCTAGTCCTGGACACTCCTCTCTGTGCACAGGCTCCGAAATGTCACCTTACGCATCATGCACAGCTCTTAATGCTGAATTTTTAAAAATCGTTTATTTATTTACTTTTAGAGAGAGGGGAAGGGAGAGAGAACGAGAGGAAGAGAAACATCAGCCAGTTGCCTCTCGCACACCCACAACTGTGCAACCTGACCAGGAACGGAACTGGCGACCTTTCGGTGCTCGGGTCGGCACTCAACCCACTGAGCCACACCAGCCAGGTCCTAAAGCGGCATTTTTATTTCTCATTGTTTTCACCAAATACCTAGTGCCACATTTAAGTGCCAAATACCTAGTGCCACATGGAAGTTCTGCCTCCCTTCTCACAGACGATGTCCCCGAAGACCACATCTCCCTCCCATTCCCCAGCTGTCAGTTTCTCTGGCTCTTTTGCATCCTTTAAATGAGAGACTGAGGAGAAGGAAGGAAAGCGTGAGAGAGGATGTAAGTGCAAATTTTAGTCTACAGCACCTTACACTGTTAGTATTAGCACCACCATTACCCTCCTCGCCCCATAACAAAACATGAAACATTTCTGGGGCTAGATTTTTTTTCTGTGTTCTCAGAATCCACAATTAGTAAGCGGTCAATAGGGCTGAGAACGATGAACATGACCTCAATCAAATTTCCTCTGAGGGTGGGAGTAATGACTTGAATAATACATAATGAAGGGACAGAAACTCAGTTCCAACTCCATGAAGCAAAAACAAATTGATCAGCACAGTGACCCGAACAGCCATGCTGCCCTGGACTGTGAGCACCATGGGACTGGATCCCACCCAGTGCTGTCGTTGTGGACCTGTTCCCTCCCTCCCCCTCAGTTCTGCTTTCCTCTGTATCAGCTTCCTCCTCAGACAGGCTCTCCTCAGGTTAGGCAAAGATACCCACCAGCTCTTCTACAGTTCTACACCACCAACAGAAAGAAAGAATCATTTTCACGTGGTTCCAGCTGACGTTCAGGAGCTGACTCCCACTTTCTCTGATCGGCTCAGCTCGGTCATGTGCCCATCCCTGAACCAATCACAGCAATGAGGTGCTCTCATTGGCCAGGCTTGGCTAGACCCCTAGAGCCAATGCGGGGGTTGGCCCCACGCAAACTACACAGACTGAGGTGGAAGAAGAGTGATCCCCTAAGGAAGCCATCGTGTTGGTCCCAGAAGAAAGGAATGGATACTGTGGTAGCCAAGACAACAGGGGTTCACCATAATCCCTAGCAATGAAACCTACCCTATAGGGTTGTGGTAAGAGTTAAATCATATGGGTTCAAGATATTTATACATCATAAAGCAATTATATCTAAAAGATGTTTTTATTATAATTCTGCTTATCCACGCAAGACCACTGACAGATTGTATTGACACTGCAACAAAAAGCAAGTCACTGTGCAGCTGGATGGTCAGAAGGGACTCTGGTGGCAGAGGAAGACACTCTGGGTTTTGTGGAGAGGCTGGTGTGGTGGGAACGGTCTTGGCTCTGAAGTCATGCAGGTGTAGATTCTAGTCTTGGCTACGTCTTCTATTGGCCATGTGAACTTACTCATGGCACTTAGCCTTTCTGAGCCCTACTTTCTTCAACTGTGAAGTGAGGTTAATCACGCTTCTTAATACCCCATTTTTGGGAGAGTGAAAATATGTGCAAAGTACACATGGTGCCTGGCACAGCACAAACAGTCGATAGATAAAAGAATGTTTACCCCTTCTCTTTCCCTTGCCTCCAGGACTCAGGTTGCTTTATTGCTGTTTAAATTTCAGTAGACTTCCAGGAAGTCCAGGAAGCTCAGAGAGTCCCAAAGAAGTTGGACCCAAGGAAGCACACACCAAGGCACATTATAATTAAGTTACCCGAGATTAAAGATAATGACAGAATCTTAAAAGCAGCAAAGGAGCTGAGTTACCTACACAGGAGTTCTCGTAAGACTATCAGTTCATTTCTCAAAAGAAACCTTGCAGGCAGGAAGGGGTTGGAAAGAAGTATTCAAAGTCATGAAAGGCAAGGACCTCCATCCAAGATTACTCTATCCAGCAAAGCTATCATTTAGAACACAAGGGCAGATAAAGTGCTTCCCAGATAAGGTCAAGTTAAAGTAGTTCATCATCACCAAGCCCTTATTATATGAAATGTTAAAGAGAGTTAGCTAAGAAAAAGATCAAAACTATGAACAGTAAAATGACAAAAAAAACTCACAACTGTCAACAGCTGAACCTAAAAAAAACAAAAACTAAAGCAAACTAAGCAAACAACTAGAAGAGGAACAGAATCACAGAAATGGAGATCACGTGGAGGGTTATCAGCAGGGAGGGGGAGTGAGGAGAACAGGGCGGGGGGGAAAAGGTACTGGGGATAAGAAGCATAAATGGTGGGTACAAAATAGACAGGAGGAGGTTAAGAATCGTGTAGGAAATGGAGAAAGAAGCCAAAGAACTTATATGTATGACCCATGGACACGAACGAAGGGGTGGAAGGGAATGTGAGTGGGAGGGGGTGCAGGATGCGGGGGAATAGAAGGGGGAAATGGGACAGCTGTAAGAGTATAATCAGTAAAATATATTTTAAAAAATAAATTTCAATAACCTAAGACATCTAAATAGTGAAATGTGGAACCTGGAAAATACTATTTTTTTATAGAGACAGAGTAAGTCAAGTTCATGTTTTTGGCATTGTTATTTAGACATTTCTAAATATCCTAATTGACAGGGGAAGTAGATCTGGAAATGGAACTGGGGACTTTGCCCCAAATATTCATTAACCTGGGCTTTGAATTTGTGTCTCAGATAGTGTTATCGCTCTCATAACTCACCAACTCAAACAGCATACAGGCCAGCAAGCAGCCTTAACCTTATCAAATTATCTTTCCAAGGTGCAGACCTGCAGATTCTAAGACAATCTGTGAGTCAGCATCGGAAGTGAAAAGTGAGTAGAGAGACGTCATTGATAAGGAGGGAATGACTAAATAAACAAGCCTTCCTAGGGATAGTTTCGGTGGGTGTTTTCTGCAAAATTGTTGGGGACAGCGGAAGGAGGCACCAAGACAATAAAAGGGATCTTTCTTCCTGAAGGAACACAGGAAGTGCTCCAGAGACACCCACGCACCCGTCTCCACTAACCCCTTCCTTCTGCCCTCAGATCCCTTTGCTTGAATATTATCCTCTCGAGGAAACATTCACCAGTACTCACTTTACGTGTTACTGCTACATTCCTTTCCTTTTTTTTTCTTCCCCAAGCCACAGTTTATAAAAGCTAGGACTCAGGAAGAGGTCGTCTCCCTGCCCTGCCTTCCCGCAGTTCCAGAGCTACAAGGGCCCACCTGAGGAGTCCACGTGATTCTCCCAGGGGCCTCCCAGAAACATCCTGACCCATCCTGTTCATAAAGCGGTCAGAAAAGGAATTCTGTGCTGCATTCAGTATAAACCGTTCTCATGCTGGTGGGATCACCGACTGCCCGGGGTTTCCCTACGGCACAAGTGAGCCATCTTCCTTCTCTCCTTGCCCCACGCTGGCTCCCACCTCGCTCAGGGCCTCCAGAGGGACTTGTGCAACTTCCCAAGCCTGCAGAGGAAGCGGCCTCAAACTACAGGCTTTGTTCATCACAGTGTCCTGACAGTTTCCCAGTATCTAAATCAGTTCAGCTGGTTTTAGAGGGAGGGCTTGTGCCGTACTCTGCTAAGACACTGATTTCCCATTCAGAAACGTAGAGTAGGTCAACCAGCTGCAGGACACCATATCTTGATGACGTTTTATGCAGCCATACCCCAGTGTCCACCAAACCAATTCTAACTCTGAGGAAATCTGCAGGCACTGGCTTGGGGTCCTTTCCTCGGTCTTAGCCAGGGGGAAGGGGGCCAGGACGGGGCAGGGGAGCAGTTCAGGGTCTTGACAAGAAAAGAGGCTCCTCATCCAAGCTTAGGCCCAGGTGGGCCAAGGAGACGCAGTCACAGATAGGACATTTTCCACTTCCGCAGTCGAATTCCTGGTCTCTTCTTTTGTCTGGACGCCATCATTCACACCCAGACCACATGTCCCATTGTTAACAGTGCTGATCCCTTCCTGAACTCGCTGGTGGGCACCACCTACATCTTACATTCTTGTTTCCTTGGCCAGCTAGACCAGGAGCTCCTAGAAGGCAGGGGTCTCACTTGGGATCTTTTTCTTCCCCAGTTCTCAGCACCCTGCTTGGAGCAGGGTTTAAGGACTTTTTGTTGATTATTCTGAAAGGCTGACTGGGCTAATTCTGAGTGAATCTTTAACTTTCAAGGATCTCTTGGCCAAAGGCATGTCCAAAGTGGCCAGAATGGTACGGATCCAGCAGATGCAGACACGGACTCAGTTGCCCCCTCCTCCTCTGTATCCGGAGCCCTCTCACCCAGCCCTGTACCCTTCCCCATAAGCAATGTTACTGGGGCAGGAGGGCTAAGAGGGACCTTCCAGGCTTAAGGAGGAGACAGGGAAACAAGGAGGGAGGGATTAGGAAAGAGATACAAAAGGAGGAAGAGGAGAGAGGCAGGCAGTCAGGCAGGTCAGCAGAGGGAGACTGGAACAGATGAGACAGAGAGACACAAAGAAAAAGCCACGCCATAATCTGCCCTAATTATTGAGGGCCTACTGTGTGCCAGGTTCTGTTCTAGCCTTTGGGGAGAAAGTGGTCAAGAAGACGAGCTCTCTCCTTAAGAAGTTTATATTCTCATGAATGACTGATGATAAATTAATATATAATAAATGTTGTTACAGAAAAATAAAGCAGATGACGGTCTCGTGTCAAGTAGAAGGAAGTTTCTCTCAGAAGATTCTGGCTCCTAGTTCAGTGCTGTTGTGTTCATGTGAAAGCAAAACATACCAGACAATTAAGGCGATGTTTTGATTCAGGTTATTACAATAAGGAGAATGTTAATTAAAGAAGCACGTCTGAAAGAAAAGGAAGGGACCCGTTGGCTTAGACGGGTAGGTGAACAAGCAAGTTATCCTCGAGTCTTACAGGAGCCTTTAAGGATAGAGATGGGTCTTATTGCAAAATATTTGAGGGTAGGTGGTCTTTTGAGATTTGGCCTTGGAACACAGGAGGATGGGGGGTTTGGGAAAACAAAAATGTAGGGGTTTACTTAAGCATTTCTGTTTCCAGAGCACAGGACTCAGATAAAGTTTAACTTTGTCACTAATATTGTGCCGCCTCAGTTATTCTAAAGACTAACTGTGATTTCTTCTCTGTGTTTATTACCTGTAACTGTGGAGTCCCTCGAGCGGCACCCAGGGCCTGATTCCTGCCTGCTCCCAACCAGCAGAAGTGGGGAAGCACATATGAGAAGGGCTTCTGGGCCAGGCCCGCCCATCACCTGGGCACACCTGCCGATGGCCAGGACTCAGGCGTATGGCCACACTTACCTGCAAAAGAGGCTGGGGATTACAGTCCACTGTGCGCCCAGGAAGAAGGAGAAAACGGATGCTGGTGGTCACAGCTCCCGGGCCTTGTCTCAGGCACTTTATACACTGCCCCCTTCCTCTTCAGGGAATTCCCTCTGCCTGCTTCCCGGCCCATATCCAGTTAGACAGCTCTGTGCACTCTCCCAGAGTCGTTTAACTATGACTTCCTTCAGGAATTTTCTCTTGACCACCCGTGTGGGTCAGATACCCAGGGAATGTCTCTGTAGCACTCAAAGATCTGTTATGCCACTCACACCGCTCTACAGTTATTTCCTCATCCGTCCCCCTCAAGGGGGACTAGACCTCAAGGTCCCTGGCATTAGCGACTGTGCTTTTTGTCTCTCCATCCTTAACGCCTGGCACCACTGGGCCCTGGGTAGGTAATCTGTAATGTATGTTGAATAAATGAGTGAACTCGGGCTCACTTCTAAATTGGCAGGTCACCAGAAGTGCTCCAGCGTGGTCATTTCAACAACAACAACTAAACAGAGACCCCAGTAACCCTCCTATGAGATTTTAGTTGAGACCTGAGACCCCCCAAAGAAAAGACTAAGCATCGTTGATGATAGGGATGCAAAGAGAGCTCAGATGCTTATTTCGAGTTCTGTCCACTAACCATCCCGGAGAGCCTGATTAGCTCTCAGTAAACAGAACGGTGGCCTCGGCTTCCTGGCAGGCGAGGACGGAGGTGGCAGGCGCCCACTGTGTGAACTGGGCCAAGATGGCAGCCATCCTGGAAGGAGGGCAAGGGGCTGGAAGGGACCCTGTGTGCTTAGGATCTGGGTAAGTCAAGTAAACATGTACATAGTGACACACTTGGCTGCAGCTTCTGTCATCCGCACATTGCTCCAAGGCAGCGGGAGTGAGCACCAAAGGCAGTAAAACCTTATTAACACGGAAGAGAATGGCTTGAGTCATTTCCATAATGACGGGCTCAAGGCAGGAGTCATTACCAAGCCAGAGAAAGAGAAAATGGTGATGCTTTTTATGTTGTTATGGGCTGGAGAGTCACCATTACGACTTCTGAAGAAATGATATGGCTCACACTTCCAAGAACAAACAAAATGGGGAGGTTACCTCAGGTGCATGAGTAACCAGACAGCATTGTGACTGGCACCTATGGCCTGTGGGGGACAGAGAAGCCACCCAGGCAGGGCGTGAGAAGGCCCTGGGAGGAGTTAGGTATCTACAGCTCTCAGGCGAGTGGGGTATCCTGCCACCTCCTCCATTCGTGTTTGAGGTTCATCAGAGCCAAGTGGGTAAAGAAGAAGAAAACATAAACAAGTGTTTTAACCATAGATTGTCTTGAGTTCTATTATATATGTGGTAAAATTAATGAAATAAAAATCGATCACACCTTTAGAACGGTATATCTTTGTTTATGTCCTGGCGATTCCCTTCTTTGTCTGGCTGGTTCTTACCTGAGCCCTTAGGGGGCCATGGAGAATGTCTGAAGGCACACGGACAGGCCTCTCAGAAAGGACCCGAAGGACCTCAGGGACACTGTGGCCTCAGGACAGTAATTGCCAAAGGCATCTGTGCTCTTTAGCTGCCCCCAGAAGAGGGGAATGCTGCTGAGTTCTGCTGTGGAGTCAGGGGTGTGCATGTCCCTTCTGCAGGGACATCAGCTGCTCGGATGAGGATGACGGGGATGATGGTATCAGCCAACGCTTGAAACGTACTAGGCACTAAGTAGGGGACTCACCTGCAGTCTCTTGTTGAATCCTCGCAATCACTCTATAAAATATGTACTACATACAATCGTCATTCTAGGGGGAAAACATACTGGTGGGAAAGATGCTGCAAAACTCAGCTCCGAAGTTAATCAGACCGCGAAAACCCACCTCCAGGTCCTGCAGAGGTGTGCCGGTGGGTTTCGCTGCCAACGCCAGCTGCGCCCTGGGGAGCCAGTGCAGGCTCTTTCTTCAAATTTCATTTCAAACTTCAGCACATAACCGCCGCCTCCACTGACGCCACTCTAATCAAAGCTACCACCATCTCTCATTTCAGCTAGAACAAATTGCTGATATTACTTAAGATCTCCTTGGGTGCCAGGCATTGTTCTAAGCACTTCCCTTACGTTTGATGGCTGAGCCCCGCGAGGTAGGACAAGGTAGGAATCTGACTCAGAGTCCGCACTGCACCTCTCCAAGGGGAGCCACGCACACTGTGTTCACAGGCGCACAAAGTGGTAACCCTGACTGTTCCCACGTCCCTTTCACCGGTGAGAAAACCCAGGCACAGAGGAGTTCTTTAACCTGTCCCCGCTCACGCTGCTCACCAGCGGAGAGCCACGCTTCAGCCCGGGGCATCGGGCCCCACAGCTTCCTCCTCTCCGCCCCCTCCCTCACTAGCACCCTAACGGCCGTCTCTGCTTCTGCTCTTGCCCTTTACACTCTCCAGGAGCCGGAGTGAGTCTTTTTAAAAGAAACATAAATGGTATGACTCAAAACCCACCAAAAGCTTCCTGTCTTTCCTGGAATACAATCTGAACAAACGCCTCAGCAGGTTCCACAAGGCCCTGTGCGATCTGGCACCTGACAAGTCTCTCGACTCATGTCCCCAGCTCACTCTGCTCCAGCCACGCTGGCCTTTTCCCTAGGCTCTTGCCAAGCTGCTCTACCACAGGACCTTTGCACACAGTTTGTTTTGCCTCTGCCGAATGCTTTGCCCAGGTCCTCCTATGGGTTTACAGCTACCCTTACTCAGGACTCTGCTCAAATACCGTCTGCTCCAGAGAGGCTTCCATGATCTTTTCACATACAGAGCCTCAGACCCTCACCTGCTCATCTCTTTCATTTCCCTCCTTTGTCTCTCTTCGCAGCATTTAACAGTACTTGAAAGTATACCATAGATTTATTCACCTGGCTTCTTAGCCCCTAGATGTAAACTGGGATTTTGTCATCCTTAATGCTGCGTCCCCAGGGCCGTAAGAAGAGCCTGGTATGCAGCTGGAGTTCGAGAAATACTGGCTGAGTGAATGAATGAGCCAAGCCTCTGCAGAACAGGGCCTCCTCGGCTCCTGCCCAGGGCACACACGCAGTTCTCAATGGAAACCAGCAAAGCAGAGGAAGATGGAAAAAACAGAGGGAAGAAGGAGAAAGAAGAAAGCATTATTCAGATTCCATTTCAACTATACTCAGTTAGTTTTTCCTGGTTGTCAGCTTAGTAGCATCTCACTTAATTCTCGTCCTAGGCAGTACTGTAGCAACAATGGGGAAATATGAGAACAATGGGCAGAAGCACACCTACAGCAATTTACAGATACGTACTCCTTGTCTATACTAACGGGAAAGAGCCCATCATGAAAGAAACAGACTTCGAATTGCTTATCTTTATGGAGCTCAAACCACAGGGTTTTGTGTTTATTTTATTTATTTTTTATGATTCTGTTTTATGAATCCTCTGGGCCATTAAATTTATTGTGTTTATTTTTTCTATAGTTTCAAGATAAAATGTTTATTTCTACTATCCTCTGTTTCTTCAACTTAGCTTTTAGAATATCCCCCATGGTTTACATGAATTGATTCAATTCACTGGACACCTGTGTATTTCCTCCACAAATTGTTTTGTCAGTTTTTTATGGAGATGGAGCCTGGGTTTTTCTAAGTTGATTAAATGTCTGCCTAGCAGGTGTTTTTAGTTAAATAAGCTAACATTTTCATAGCATGTTATAGCTTATGACACGGTTTAATCCTCAACCTTGGGCACAGTGTTACTGCTACCATTTTGGTTAGTGGGGCAACGAAGGCATATGGGAGTTGACAACTTGTCCTGGGCCACGTAGCAAGAAAAAGAAGACAGGAATTTGAAATCTGATCTTTTGACTTCACATTACAAGCAAGCAAGAGCAATGCAAGCCACCTAAAGAAACCCAGCTCTCTCTGGGGTGGAGACCCCTAATGCCAGCACCAGACATGGCTACCACACTCCACAGTTTATAGAACACCTTCGGGCTCTTGCCCAGGCGGTGGTACAGGGGCAGCTAACAGGAGCATTACTGCATCACAACCACTGGGCCCTCTGAGGGCCGGGCAAGCTGCCAACGAGTTTTATGGCGCAGAGTTCGGAACTCCCCCGACCCTGACCCCTTTGTGGCTTTCAAAAGGACAATCTTAAGTCAGCGTGGCAAATGGGATCTGACAGTCACTACACTATTGTTTCAGAAAACAGTGAGTACCCAAGAGATTTGGGGGAATCTCCCATCAAAAATATTTCACACAAGCACTGAGCCCCTCACAGAATACAGCTAAAATACTTGCATATTTTTTCCTCTGCAACATCTCTTTCCCTGATGGTCCCAGATAAATAGGATGCTACTGTATACATTACGCATCTCTCAAACCTAAGTTCCAGCGCACTTTTTAAAATATATATCTGTTCAAAATTACCACTTTATACAATAAAAAAATTTACAAGCTTCCTATGAGCCTATAATGTTTTAGTCTAGGAAAATTAAAAAAAAAATAAGCCTTGCCCAGCGAGCCTCCAAAATTCTCAAATCATTGGCAATAAATGAAATATTGCTATGACCTTTGGCTTTCATGGGCTCAAAGCACCTGTGTTTTTGGGGTTTTTTTGTTTGTTTTTTAATCCTCACCAGAGGATATGTTTATTCATTTTAGAGAAAGAGGAAAGGAGAGAGTGAGAGAGAAAGAGAGAAACATTGATGTGAAAGAAAAACATTGATTGGTTGCCTCCTTTGCGCACCCCAACTGGGGATTGAACCAGCAACCTAGGTACTGTGTCTTGACCAGGATTTAAACCCGTGACATTTTGGTGCATGGGGTGACACTCCAACCAGTTAAGCCCCTGGGCCAGGGCAAAGCACCTGTGGTTTTAATCTTCATGCACCATATTTTCAGTGAGTGCCAAAGAATTGAACATATTTTCTGGAGTAAAATAAAGCATATTTCCAAGTCTCAGGGCTCCTCAGAGGATTAAACACTATTTAAATGATGGGAGAAATTCTGCTGACTAGCCCACTATCGGACCCCAGAACACTACAGGTGAAAACAGCAGAGGACATGAGGGATGATGTGCACTCCTGTTGCACAGGTCACCCACCCTCCCTCCCTCACGCCCTCCAGGAGACACCTGCCTTCCAGATGCCCTGAGCCCTGGCAGAAGCAGCTCTTGTCTACCCCAGCCGCTCACCTTGCTCAGCCACTGTTGAGTGCAGCTGCCGTGCTCCTGAGTAGCCAGGCCGCGTCTGGCCCACAGCACAGGAGGCTGTATCTTTTCCCATCACTAGAGCCTTCCCCCAGTGACCCTGCCCATTGCCGACCTCCTTGGAAGAGAACAGAACAGTGCTCATTGCCTACTTTGGGGTTTTTTCCATGGGAATTTTTATCACTGAACTACAAAATGTTTCCATGGGGAAACTGAAAAGGCCTCTAAGCCCTCGCCATTGAAGACTTCTATTGGTCTTGGGCCTCCTTAGAGAATGTCTGCTTTTTAATACTATTAAAAGAAAATAGGCCAGAAAGGGAAGCCCACTGTGTCATCCCTCATCCAAACCTTTGGTGACTCCCTATTTTCTCCATGATAAAGCCTTATTGTCACGTGTGAAGTCTGCCATGAGCTAGTTCAAGCCTGCGTGCCCCCTCTTACCTTTCCCCCATCCCACCATACCCTGGGCCCACGTCTATCCTTGAATTTCCTTTCCCCACAATCTCCCTAAACTCCGATGGTTCTACGTTAACTCTCTGCCCTTAGGCTCTCTCTGCTCTTTCTTGCTCCCGTTGCTTTCTCTGTCTGGGGTGACCACATTCCCAGCTACTTGAATGAACATTCTGTTTCTCAAAGTCAAATTCAAATGCCTTCTCTTCCCGGAATATTTCCCCCAAATCCTCACCCTAACGTCTCAGCTCCCTTTATATCTCTCCAAAGGCTTTCCCTTAAGGTTATCTGTGTAGTTATCTGTCCTCCTGAAGGAACCCTGCCCACTCCCCTCTGTATCCCCCAGGGCCTGTCTTGGGTCTCGCACAAAACTCACTACATATTAGCATAACTAGAATGGAACCACAAGTCTACACTTCTCAAAGAAAATCCAGGGAGCAGAAAGCTGGAGGGAATGAAAATTTCTCTACTTTTTACCCATTCCCACCCTTTCGACCTTGACATTTTTCCTCACTGCTCTGCCATGCAGGCTTCAGCACCGGTATCCTCGGGCCAAAGCCAGGTGGCAGTGAAGATTTAATTCAGGTGGCCACTGGATTCCTGGCAAAGCAAGTGGACTTTCAGTAAAGCAGGTAGGAGACTCCAGAGCCATTTTCCAGATCTCAGCGCAGACATTATACTAAGTAAGCTTCCACCTCCCACACAGCTTCCTCCCTTACTGCTTCTTCCCTCCCGTGTGGCTGGCATCTTCTGCAGACGGGTTCGACTGAAATACTTGGGGGAAGTCATTTAATACTCATGGCAGAAATGGCCCATTGTTTAGCTCAATATCCATTCCTTATTCCCTTGGTAACAGAAGCTCTGTTTTTTCATTGGCCATCCAGAAAAAAGACTACATTTCCCAGCTTTCCTTGCACGTAACTAAGTTTTGCCCAATGAGTTGTAAGTGGAAGTGGTGTGTGTGAAATTTCCAGAAAGTGTCTTTAAAGCAGGAGGGTGAATCCTTCTTTGCCTCTTCCTCCTCCCCTTGGGCTGGAATGCCGAAGGCGTGGCTGAAGCTTAAGCATCTGTCTTGGACCATGAAGTGGAGGATAATGCTGAGGATGGCAGGGCAACAAGACGGAAGGAGCTGGGGTCCTGACACTATGTAATACCTTATAAATTCTGGGTTGTCCATCTCCAAACTTCCTTCACACGTGAGAGAAGTCCACCTCTATCCTACTTAAGTCATTATTACTTTGGATTTTTCTGCAACATGCATCAAAATCTAAGCCAAATGGGACATTTCTGAGCCTTCGTTTCTTTCTATAAAAACTACCAATATCATAGAGTTACTCTAAATATTAAATGAGAAAGCTCTCTTAAAGTGCTCTTCAGGAAGACTGTAGCCCTGACTGGTGTGGCTCAGTTGGTTGAGTATTGTCACGCAAAGCAAGAGTTCACCGGTTCGATTCCCAGTCAGGGTACGTGGCTCGGTTGCAGGCCCAGTACATGGTTGGGATGCATGTGGGAGGCGACCGATGGCTGTTTCCCTCACCCATTGAAGTTCCTCTCCCTCCTTTTCCCTCTCTCTAAAAATAAATAAGTAAAATCTTAACAAAAAAACTCTTTTAAAGTCTCAGTTTGACCCATAGAAGTGATCAATAAGTACCTTTTCCTACTCCCTTCTTTTCCAGCTGACAGTTGAGGGTTTTGTCGTGAGTTTTACCACGTGCTTTAACATGGACGATTTCCCCAGAGTTCTGCTCCTGATTCACTCTAACTAACACACAGCATCTCATAAAGTGGAAATAACAACATCTGTGACTTACTCACAAATGCCTCACGTGAGGCAAGCAATATTCTCATTTTACTGAAGAACCCAAGGGTCAAAGAAGTGAAAAACTTGCCCGACGTTACTCGGATCATCCGTGGCAGTGCTGGGATTCAACTCCAGAGCGGGCTGGCTCCGGAATCCATGCCCTTGGCCACACTGCTGCTCCAACTGCAGGGGGCTGGAAAGCGAAAGGATTTCCCTGCTATTCACCTGCTTCCAGGTCTGCCATCACCCAAACCAACACCTGGATCCATTTCCGGGCCTTCTTTATCTCCCTCTCTCCAGCAGGGCAGAGGCTGTGGTCATGCATTTGCACTCTTTAAGTCCCTGAATTTTGTGAAAAGTGTTGCAAAAAAGGCCTTTTTCCTCATAACTGAATCTGGGGACTGTGTTCTCTTTCTAGTGATTTTTGACTCCAGGTAAACAGTATGTTTGCTTGTAGTGTCTTACCTGTGAGCCATATGGTTCTTGTTTTAAATACCTGGCAACGACTATAATGTAAGGATCAACATTTGGACAAATAAACAATATCTATAAACTTTATGTAACAAGATATTAAATGGAAGCTCTGACGAGGCACCCAAACT
>PVKM010011268.1:0-33519 GCA_004027735.1 Carollia perspicillata
TTTGCCTTATGCAAACTTTCCCTTTGTTAGCCTTTATGATCTCAGGGAGATTGCATGAATGTCTGGTATCCTTATTATTGCTTCTCCTTTGGGGAATGATGAAAGAATCTGGAGTAATTGCTGAGTCCTAGGGCACTGAACTCATATGATCCACAATTCTAAATAGCCTCAAGCAATTAAAACTTAAAACCACACTGACGTTGTATTACCACAGTTGTGTTTTCACTGATAGCTGACTATTTACTCCATTTAGTATCATATTTGAGATTAATATGAACAAATGAAATGCTGTTAGATAGCATTTGAGGACAGACTTCGTGGCAAAGCAGACTTCATGGCAAATTCATTCATTGTGTTGCTGTTTGCTGATTACTTACACTTCTCTCCTCTGGTGTCCACTCCGTAAGAGATCCCCATCCTGTTACATTCAAGCATGGTCATGGAGTGACTTACATGTGCTTCAGCACAGAGGTGTTAAGATTTAGTACATGCTTCATCATTTCTCTTTCCTTTTTACTCCAAGACCATCGGGATACCAGAGAAGCTCCTCAATTGTTGGGCCTCCTATGTGAAGATGATGATGGAGGGGAACCACTATTGACCATGAAAGTCCTTAAGCACAAATGATATTTGTTGTTGAAAATCAGTGATGTTAAGGTACTTTGTTACTACAGTATAACCAGTCTGATTCTCACTAGTACAGTGAACATGTCTGGCACATTATAGCTGTTTAATAAATGTTTGTTGAATGAATCAATTTCTGGATTTTTGTAGCAAATCATTGTTCATACGACTTCCAACCTGCATTTGATATTTCTTAACTGCCTATTGGAGAAATAAGGGCCACAAAACATTATTTCTCTCTAGTTTTACTGCCACCTTCAGGAAAAGTCCTTGATATTTCTCCTTTGAGAATTTTGGAAACATTTCTTCTGTGCTTTATCTTATATTTTCTTCCTGATCTTAAAATTTTAGTAATTATACATTTAATTTTTGAAAAATAATTTTTGAAATTACTTTTTTAGTTATATATATTAACAGTCAAATTGTTGACTACATCACCCCCCTTTCAACCATATTGTTTCCTGTCTTCATCCTATGATATTCAGGAGTGAAGTAAGGGAGCGAAATGGTTTAAATAACTAAGATAAGCTGAGATCTTATCATGACTCCTTTGGGAATATATAAGGTAATAAAACTCCACAAAGTTGTTTTTACTGGCAAATATTCAAATACCAGCCTTTGACTTAGAGCTTCACTGGCCAAAAGTTGGCAAGGCAAGCTTCTTTGCGAGGTCTGTGAGTAGAAGTCCCTAAGCTGAGTTAGGGAAATTGCCAGTCTGAGCATGAATTTTGTTAGGGCCACTTTAAAGATCTAGTAATAAAGGTACTACGTAGGTTCCTTTAATTCTGCCTAAGGTGGTTCATAAACACAAAGGCCAAGTTCAAAATCACAGACTTTGTATCTGGGAGGGCTGAGAAATAAGCAGCTCATGTGCAAATATCTTCATTCTTTTCCCAAAGCAGACATGAGTAATCCATCTAGGATTTTCATGATATACTGCAATGGGTTCCGAATCCTTTTTATGATACACTCTAGGCAATTCATAACAAATTATTAGAGTTCATATGAAATGAAATTATGTAACATTCCATACTTAGCCCACTGGTTTTCCACATGAGGGAAATAAAACCCCTAAAGGGAGGTAGGAAACTGATTCTAAGCATTTTCTGTTTTTAGAGCACACTAATAGATATACAGCATGTGGTCATATAAAAAAAGATTCCCATTTGACAGATGAGGAAATTGAGTCTCAGAGAGGTTAAATAAGTACACAGGCTTATAGTCCTCACTAGCTACAGATGCACAACTGCAATGCAGTTCTCTTGACCTCTTCTAGTCCAATACATTACTATATTTTATGCTACCACCAAGATGTAAGGTAATGTTATTTTTTTATCTGAAGCAATTAATGAGTGACATTAAAAGAATCCTTTTCGGGTCAATGGCAGCCACTCATCTCCCCAGGAACAAGAAGAAACAGACCCATAAATAATAAACCATGATACATAGTGGCCACCTGGCACCTAAATATTAATAGTGTGCATGTGAAATACTATTACATAACCATATTAAAGACATTAAATAAATGTCAGGGCCTGAAAAATTACAACTTTGGGTCACTGCCGGACACTAAATTCTGTGGCCTGGCTATTAGAGCACCAGCTTTAGACATTCCATTGTCCTGAGCTTCTCAGGAAAAATAGTATCTTTCTGGATAATAAAGAGAACAGTTTGAAACCTAACATTTGCACACTTCATTACTATATATGCAGTTTGAGCCACAGTGACTCTTAACAATTTCCACTTTTGCAGTCCCTGGGTGTGTTAGGTAACTTGGTCTGGATTGTGCACAGCACAGCAGAATCACGGTCTTCTGCCTGGATGGAGGACGAGCATTTCACCACCAACAATTCAAATATTTGTTCTCGTCTCCAGCTCCTCCTGGGGAAACGGACTTAGCAAGAGGGAAGGTTCTCTGATTAGGAACATTTTTCAGCTTCTGTCCTAGATAAATCATATGTGAATTACTTTTGTTAAATTTCTTCCCACTTGTTTTCTATTTAGTTCTTGTTGTATTCTCTCTAGGACACATACATCCCTTCTATATAGTAAATTCCAATCTGTTTTCAAAATAAATGTTCAATTGACCAAAAAAATATCAGGGGGAGGGGGAGAATGAAAAGAGTCCAGCTAATCTTAATTATATATTTAAGGCTTATTAGAAGCTAAATCTTTGTCCACATAATATATTATCTGACTTCTGTAAAAACAAAGATAACAGATATAATGTTTTCTATTTCTTTATACAATTTTAAACAAGATGCAGAAAAGGCCGCCTACACACCCCTGGACCTCAGCCAGTTTCCAAAACTCTAGATCTTTTCCCAGAACCTTCTGCTGCTTTACTGGTACAATTCCTGCTAGTCCGCCTTTATAATCGCTGGCATAATTTCCTACTTTTTCTTTTCTGAGCATAACCACGAGAGTAGGAAGGAAAGTCAGTGGAATGTGGCAAAGCCAGGATAATGGGGCCTCATAAGGTTTGTGCTGGCAGGAAATCAGAAATCACACTGGCCACAAGAGTTAACTATGCCACATGCGGTTTGGTGGTATGCACCTCGCAGTAATTGGTGTCCATAGTGTAACCAAAAGCATTATCATAATTGGCCATGTTCTAATGGGAGATACATTGTTTTAAATATCATTGTATATAATAGCCTCACTTCACAGGCAATTTTTTTAGTTCTTTCACATTTCACAACCAGAAAAATAATATCAGCTCTTGACAGATATGAAAATAAGTTTGTGATTTAACTATAATATATTTTATTCCCTTTAAATAACATTTGTCACTTGATTATTTATTACAGTAATATACATTTTCTGTGGAAGAAGAAAATAAAAATCAACCCTAATCAGATTGCTAAAATATAACCACTGAGATCATTTTGGTTATTTCCTTCTAGTACTTTCCTAAACATTTAATTACATGTCAATAACCACATAATTAGGAGAATGCTTCACATACAATTCATTTTGCCCTGTCTTATGCCTGGGCATAACTGGAAAATAGGTGTTTCCCCATATCCAATTTAACATAAAAAATAATAGCTATCTCTGAGAGAAAAAAAGAAGGTGGCATTTAAGACAGTCCATGAGGTGGTTTCCAGGGTAATGGAAATAATTCATTTCTTGAATTGGGTGGTCATTATAGGGTGTGATATTCTGATAGCTCATTAAGAACACACTTATGATTTGTACATTTTTCTGTTCTGCATGTTATACTTCAATAAAAAGTTTACTTAATATAAAATCATAATTAATTACAAAATAATTCACAATGACTGAACAACATTCCATTATAAGGCTTCACTATGATTGATTAGGCCATTCATCCATTCTTAGATATTTTGTTTATCATTTTCTAATATCACAAATAATGCTGTAATAAATATATTTGTACTTCAATATGCATCTGCATCCCATTCACTTGGGAAAGAGTTCTGGAAGTATCAGCCCTTTTCCTGAGGACAAAATATGCTATAATGGAGACAGAGAATTAATGTAAGTAAACTTTCTGCATTGCATTACTGATAGGTTAGACACGGTGAAAGCTTCACATGCTTACCGCTATAGCCTGGGAAAGAGATGTGACTTTAAATTCTGAATTGAATCCCACATGGAACTTGGACAACGGGTGAAATATTACTCATATCAACAAAGATGTACAATTGTCTGTTCAATTCAAATCAGAAAACCATTTTTGAGCACCAAGTTCTTGGCAGGACTGTCCTAGACACTAGGAATCAGAGATGACAAAGGTACAACCTGCTCTTGTTTAGAAATAAAAGTTGACCCCAGAGGAAACTCCTTCAAATGAGCGTGGACGTGAGTATTTTCCCTCATTTCATAGTACCTTTATCTATATATTGGGATAATAATATGCCTGTGGCAAGGATTAAATTAAACAGTATTACAAAGCACTAGCTAGCCATGCTACTCACAATATTTAACAACCCATTTATACCAGCATCGACCAATCAGAATAAATGTTGCTTCAGACAAAATGGAGGCTGGAGGCAAACCGTCTTCCATTCAAATGCATCTGGCTGCATGTATACATTGGACCCTAGTCCAGAGTAGGTACTGACAATGGTTTGTTTTTGTTTTAAGATTTTATTTATTTATTTTTAGAGAGAGGGGAAGGGAAGGAGAGAGACAGGGAGAGAAATATCAATGTGTGGTTGCCTCTCGTGTGTTCCCTAATGGGGACCTGGCCCTCAACCCAGGCATGCGCCCTGACTGGGAATCAAACTGGCAACCCTTTGGTTTACAGCCCATGCTCTATCCACTGAGCTATACCAGCCAGGGCCTGTTTTTGGTTTCTTATACCTTTTTTATTCAGATAAAGTTTCTCAACCTCATATATTATTTTTAAATAAAATTATTTTGCTTTAAAATATTTTGAGAAAGCAACCCAAGAGTTTTTTGCTCAAAAATTGTTCCTTTAATTTTCACCCAATGGCAGTCATTGGAACCCTTCACCTGTTCTTACCATTATCTCCTCTATATTCAACTCTCATCTCTGATATGGACAGCCACAGCAGCTTGTTGGGGGAAAAGGTACATCACATATTTACTCCTAAAAACTGGTAAGTGAATGAAGGAACTATGCAAGAGTGAAAGGGGATGGTTAGTCATAGAAATATTGCAAATGAAAAATTAAAAAAAAAAACTTGCTATTCTGGCAGCAAGTTTCAAATCTCTGAGTACCATGAAACTGTTTCAAAATTGTACTGAATTTACTAATGTCAAAGTATGGATCAACACGGCCCTGGCCAGGAGGGTCGATTAGTTGGAACAGCATCTCATACACCAAAAAGTTGTGGGTTTGAGCCCCAGGCAGGGCCTATACCTAGGCTGTGGCTCCATCCTGGCTGGGGTATGAACAGGAGGCAGCCCCTCAATATTCCTCTCTCACACTGATGTTTCTCTCTGTCTCTCACTCCCTTCCTCGCTCTCTAAAAAGTCAATAAAACATATCCTCGGGTAAGGATTTAACAAAATTATGGAGTGTTATAAAAATGGAATAATAACTCTAACTAGAAAATGCTCATTAATTATTATAGATTTATTGTTAGGTGATTATGGTTAAGCAACTACCCTTCAACAAGAGCAACTTGGAAATATGTTAACATTTGTTCTTCAGTTGGAAAAGATAAATATGTTACATTATAGGGATGATACACTGGAGGTGATAAAACCTAGTATTACCTTAGGGTTCCTGTAAGAATTCTCCAGCAATATGTTCACCTATACATTCCTTAAGGCAAAGGATATAAAGGAAAGAATAAACAAAGAGGACTACATCACACTAAAAAGATTCTTCATGGCTTAAGAAAACATCAACAAAATGGAAAGGGAACCAACTGTGTGGGAAAATGTATTTGCCAATGACACCTCAGACAAGGGTTGGATCTCCAAAATACATAAAGAACTCAGCTGACTCCATATCAGGAAGACAAACATTCCAATTAAACAATGGGCAAAGGACTGAACAGACACTTCAAGAAAGACACACAGAGGGCCCATAGACACATGAAAAAATGCTCAACATCACTAGCCATCAGAGAGATACAAATTAAAACCATAATGAGATACCACTTCACACTGTTCAGAATGGCCACAAAAAACAAATCAGCAAACAAGTGTTGGAGAGGATATAGAGAAAAGGGAACCCTTGTGCAGTGTTAGAGGGAATGTAGCCTAGTGCAGCCACTGTGGAAAACAATATTGAATTTCCTTAAAAAAACTTAAGATGGAACTGTCTTTTGATCCCGTGATCCCACTGCTGGGATTATACCTTAAGAATCCTGAATCATCAATTCAAAAGAACCTATGCACCCCAATGTTCATAGCAGAGTTATTTATTTACAGTATTCATAGCAACATTATCTCCAAGTGCTGGAAACATCCTAAATGGCTATCAGTAAATGAGTGGATCAAAAAACTATGGTACATTTACACAGTGGAATTCTATGCAGCAGAGAGAAAAAAAGGAGCTCCTACCCTTCACAACAGCATAGATAGAACTGGAGAGCATTATGCTAAGTGAAATAAGCCAGGTGGTAAAAGACAAATACCACGTGATCTCACCTATAAGTCAAACCTAATCAACAAAAGAAAAAGTGAGAAAAATAGAACCAGGGACTTGGAAATGGAGAACTGAAAGTGACCAGAGGAGCGAGGGAGGAGGAGCAGGAAGGAGGATGACAAGAGAAAGAAAGGGAAGGGGCAGGCCCAGGAACACAAATAGAGGACCCACGGGTGTGGACAGTGGTGGGGGGAGGAGTGGCTGTGGGAGTGGGGGATGGGGGAGGGGAGAGCAATGGGGAAAAGGCAGCACAAGTATAACTGAACAATAAAAAACATTTTGTAAAAAAAAAGAACTTTCCATCTTGCTGCCATCTGAAGAATTTCTGTTTGGATACATAGATAATGTATATTCACGAATGGAAATATTAAAAGGTGATATTTTTGCAATCAAGAAAGAAAGTCTTCTGTAAGTTCATTTCAAAGAATGACATTTTAATGTCTATGGCATCAAATGGCTTGTTTTGTACCCAACATATGGTTATGCTGCTGGTAAGTGCTTAATACCCATTGCAGGACAAAATAAGCACTGAATAAATGTTTCTTGGGCATATGCAATGGGAAATCTTTGTAAAAATATGCATTTTGTCATCTGAAAGATAAGTGTTGAAGATATAATTCCATCAATTACTAACTATGTGACCTTGGGTTAGTCATTTAAACTCTTAGAGCCTCAGATTCCTCATCTGTAAAAATGAGAAAAATAACATATTGGCAAAATGGCTATACAATTTAGAAATAATGCATGCATTGCGACTGGCATAAAGTGGAACCATATATAATAACTAATATCATAAGTAATAATATATAAATGATTATACATATTACTATTATAATAAATGATATAAAAATCTGGGAATCATGAAAATGGAGGAACCACTTTAAAAAACCCAACTCTTGTGGATGTATCCTCAACATAAATGTCAATGAGAAAATTTGCCAGTTGTGACATAACAGAGATAAAATTAGGAAAATACCCCCAAGTAAATATTTTTGTAAAGAAGGCTTCATAGTCCTCCTGAAGCTTTTGTCAAGTAAAGTTGGTTTCCACAATAACCCAATTTTAAAGCATAAATAATGATGCTTTAATCTTGGTAGGAGGCGTCGTGAGTGAGTTCTTGGACAATAGGCAGGTAAATACCTAAGCAACAGCTGCCTTAGGAATCCAAATATTTCACACTTTATTTATCTTCTCATTAAGCTTCACTGGATCAAATACTGTAAGCAAGCTCCTCTTTTTTAAACTCCCTTTAGCCCCGATCCAGTTAAATTACCTAGAGGGAAAAGAATGCTTTAGTTTGTCACTATAAAGTCTAATGCTGGACGTGAGATGGAGTAGAAAGATAATCACATTCTCTTTAGGAGGGCTTTAATTTTATCTCTTTTTTTGTGGTTGCATGACAATTACGCAAGAATGCCCTCCAAAGTTTCTCTGTTCTTGCCCTTCAGTTCCCAGGACCAGCACTCTCCCTGCATTGCCTCTGCTGTGCTCTCCATTCTCCTGGCTCTCTCTATACCCAGAGCCATGGGCGGGGTCAGCTTCTTCTCAGCCTTCTCTTCTTCCCTGCAGAGTCTGAGCCCCATCTGATACCTTTGTGAATGGAAGAAAAGTGAAGCTCTAATTGAACTTAGAATGTGGTACCTTCAGAGAGGTGGCAATGAGTAGGATTGGAGAATGGAATATATGAGTTACATGACCATTGCACATTTACACACAGGGATGGGTGTACCTAGGAGCATGTACACACCCGCTTGAATGCACACACACAACATCAACCACCGCCTCACATAACCTCGATTTCTGTAATGTTGTATAATTACATATTGTGGTCTGGTCAGACTGTATATATTGTACTTTCTTGGGCTACCAACATCAGTAAAACACTACGAATGCTCCGCTTGCTCATCATGTGCCTAGATATGCACTAAGCAGTTGACACTTATTATGACAATTGCTCCTCTCACTCACCCTTTAAGGGAGGTACTAATGTCAACATCTTACAGAAAAGAGAGGCTTAAGGAGTGTAAGTAACCTATACAGTGTCAGGATGGTAAGCAGGAGAGGCAGATTTTAATCCAGAGACACTGACTGGATTGAGCTTCATTGCATCCCTCTCTAGCTATGTCCCAACCAGGCTCTATTAGAAGAAACTAGGTATAGTGACTGATAAGATGTACATGTCACACTGATGACAAGCCTGAGCTGTGCTTCAGTGGAACCTTAGCAAAATTTCTTTTGCCTGGAAATTGAGACACAGGAAGACAATTAGACTTTGCTAGTTGTTTTTTCTGCTTTTGTTCTCCTACCCATACTAGCCCATCCTGAAGCTGGCTGCTGATTGACTAATCATGTCACATCTTGTTTCGAAACCTCTTTGGAAAAAAATGCAAAACAAGTTACTCTTCCATCATTAGCTTCTTCTGTAAGAAACTTTTGTGTATTCTGGAAAATGAGTGAGATTTTGTTTTTTTCTTCCAGAAAACAGGGATATGATAGTAAGGCTTATATAGCAATATTTTGAATCCTAATGCCATTTATTTTTATTTATTAAAAATTGAATCAATAGAAGTATATCAGTAATATGAAACTTTGATGCTATTGAGTATTCCTTTGTATCTGAAATCTAATATTTTGCATATTTTATATAAAATTGTTCTAGAATCATCAATTTATCAGTTTTTATCTATTGATGAAATGGAAACTGAAAATTTTAATTATGATACAGGATAAAAAAGGACAGAGTACTTGTAAGGTTACCCTTACGTACTAGTGATGAATTCCTGAAATCCTGTAGATCTCATTTTTATTAGTTTCATGAAATATATTTCTCTTCAACTGTTCTTTAAATTTTTATTTCACTTTATTTTCTAAGATGTTTAACTTATATTACCCTCTGTAGTTAAAGCTGCTTTTTTTCCTTTTAGGTGCTGCTTCTCACTGACAAGGCCTTTTAAAAGTACAGCTAAGCCCTGGCCAGGTGGCTCAGTTGGTTAGAGCATCATTTTCTACACCAAAGGTTGTGGGTTTGAGTCCCAGACAGGGCAGGTGCCTAGGTTGTGGGTTCGATCCTAGTGGAGGTGTGTACTGAAGGTAACCAATAGATGTTTCTTGCTCACATCAGTTTTTCTCTCTCTCTCCTTTCCTCTCTTTCTAAAGTCAATAAACATATCTGAGGATTAAAAAAATACAGCTAAAATGTTCTGCTCTAGTGTTTCAAGAGAACCACCAGTATGATGAATTCCAGAAGGTAGGGCAGGTAGGGCATGTAAAAGAGGGGAAAGGGGGAATAAATGATCATGGAAGGAGACTTGACTTGAGGTGGTAAACAATACAACATACAGATGGTGTATTATATAATTGTATACCTGAATCCTATACAGTTTTACTAACCAATGTCAGTCCCCCAATACATTAAATAAATAAATAAATAAATAAATAAATAAATAAATAAATAAAAGTTGATGGTCTTGAACTTATATACGATCTGTGTTATAACTGAGTGCTTGTCAACTTGAAGTCAAGGAGACTAAAGGTATATCACTACATGTACACTGTGTTGAAAGAACACCTTGTATAGTTACCAATTCTGGCAAGTTAAGAATAAAAATCAGAACAGTAGGCCACCAATACGTTAAATTTCCTTGTTTACCCTAGCTGACAACTGAGCTAATGGTATTACTCAGATTCAGTTTCTTGAATATTGCTTCTTATAAATATACAATCTACATACAATATTAACTAAATCCAGATAGCTGTTGTGATTGTTTCAATTGCACACATGTTATTTCCCCAAGAAAATACTATAGATTTTACATTTTTGTAAGCTGATAATAATATATTACATTTTATACCATGTTTTAAGCTTTTATGGTACAACTTGTATGTATTGTTAATATTTTCTGAAGTCATCATATATAAATTTCTTATGTTCTCGATGCCTGATGTAACAGTGTTTGAGAAAGTACCTTTTATATATTCCTAATATAATAAAGACAGCATAATTTTTGTTTAAATACACAGAGCAAGGTAAAGTGAACTGCCTTATATTACCAACTAAGTACGTACTACAAGCATATCCATTAAAAATAAACTTTTTAAAGCAAACACTAAATCTCCTCCTTCGGCTCTTCCTCTCTCCCCCACATCCGCACCAGTTTAGCAAGAAAGTTCAATAGTCACACGGGGTTATTTGTAAACAGGCTTCTGTTTATCCTCCCAAGCCCTTTCCCACTACTCCTGTCTATAAATCTTGCTCTCCAAGCAAACGGGATACTTTTCTTTTCTCCAGGATGGTCACTCTATTTTTTCTTGTTATGCGTTTGTTGTTGTTTTGTCTTTTTCTCTCACCCTGATCAATCCTCTCCATTTTTAAAGATTCCATTAAAATCCCATCCTCTCCCCTAAAGGGATTAAGACTTTTTCCCCGCCAAAGGCAGTTTCATAGTCACAGATAGTGGAATGGTGGTTATGAGAGACTGAGGGCTGGGGAAAGAGGAGTTGCTGACCAAAGGGCACACACTTTCAGTTTTAAGATGAGTAAGTTCTGGAGACCTAATGTACATCATGGCGCTGTAGTTAATAATAATGCATTGCACCATTGAAATCCAAGAGGGTAGATCCCCAGTGTTCTCACCACACACACACATGCATGTGCACACAATGGTAACTATGGGTGGTGATGGATAGTTAATTTTATTGTAGTAATCATTACTCAAATATGCATATATCAAAACATCACTCTGTACACCTTAAACATGCATACTTTCTATTTGTCAAGAATAAAAATATAAAAAGTTCTTCTTGACTTCCATCAAATATGGACAAAATCAAATAGATCCACAGTGCAGTTATGTGGTTGGGTCATTCGCCAGACAAGTAAATATAGATAGTCCCTAAGAAAACAGAGAGGAGTAAGACAGAAAGTCATAGCAGAAAATCAGGCCGTCTCTGCCATCTTTCACCCCTGAAGCCATCAATAGCCATCATCTCTTGCACTCTCTGCTGAACCAGGAAACCTCTCAGAGTTCCCATGACAGGAATACACTAACAATCAGAGTGGCTATGGGGGTGCAGTGCTAAAATCTGAATCTGGAAACTTTGTTTCTGCTTTTGCTGCATCCCTCAAAAGCTGTACAAACAGATGATTCTATTTGAAATGAGAAAATGTAGATAATGAAAATAGTTTTGAACTTAAATACTATAAATATGCTATATAATACTATCTCAAATTATATTTCAGTCCCCTAGTGAGATAGAGCCAGTGGTGTGCTGGTTTAACAAGCAGTACTCCAGGGCGGGGGGTGGGGTGGGAAACAAAACAAAACACCTTTGATTCATAGCATCAGTGCATGTCCCTGGGGCAAATACTCCCAATCCAGAACACTGCAAACTACTGATGGAACATCACTAAGCACAGACTTGGGAAGAGATGCTCAATAATGCGTCATTACACAGAATTATCACCGTAGAGATACACTAGACATAAATAACCTCAAGAGTAAAGGTAATAGTGTAAGTTAGTGAAATAACTAGGAAGTGATTAATTTTGAATATCTATTACTTTTGGGCCATAAATATATGCATATATCTTATGTGATATTTATTACTTAACAATGGCTGTCTTTAACAACTGGCCTATGAGCAGGTACTGAATAGCTGTAGGACACCACAGGTAGCATCATATTTTCGTCTTCAAATGTTTTAGTTCAACAGCCATGTTTTCCTAGGTCATGTATTCCAGTGTTTGCACACGATAAAACTTAATTACTGCTTTTAAAAAGAAATATGGTGCACTTAAAATGAAAAGATTGCTTGAGATATTTAAAACATATATTTATTCAAAACTCATTTATTGACTGTGCACAATTTGCCAGATACTCTGTTAAACTAAGAGAGGAGTAAAAACATCATATGGGCTAATACTAATCAACAAGTCTTCTGAGGCAAGTGATCAACAAAGAAATCTGGTAATTTCTCTGTGAGTTTCTTTTAGGTCTTCTGCTTATGCCTGTAACCAATCAGAGGCATGCCCAGCATGCTCTCATCGACTTTCACTCATTCAACTTGCTTAACTTCGTAAAAGATGGAGTATGGTTTTCTATTTTCAGTCCCATTCTGTTCACCGCCTCCTGGTCTTCGTTTTTGGATTCTGTTACCCACACCATTGCTCAGCGCTGGGAACCTCAGCACAAGCAGCCTCCCTCCCCGCGGTGGCAAACCTCAGTGGCCCTGCTAGGCCTGGGGTGCAGAGCGCTTTGCTGCTGAAACTGCCCGCAGCCCGGAGGCCACACACTCACACTGCTGTAACCTCAACAACCTCCGTGGGAAGCAGGACTTGCTTTTATCCCCATATTATGAGTGAGGAGACAGGTTTTGAGGCATTCGGTATCTTGAGACATTCGGCAGGGTCATTTCATGAGTAAGGATTACAGCTAGTAAAGGGCTTCTCTGCATCCTATACCACTTTCCTGCTTCTTCCTTCACATAACATGTGAGTATCTCGGTACAATTTCTTAAGCACGGCAGGCTGGAGGAACTTTTAAAACAAGGGAGAAGAGGTAGATGGTATATTATATTTAAATCTGTTTTTCCAATAAATGTTGCCTTAATAGTTTTTATTTTACTGTCTTCTCATTTAAACATAACAGAGGGTTGATTAGTGATGTCGTGAAGTTTGAGGGCAAGTAACCACAGGACTTGAAGTTTCCTTAAAGAGGTGGGTTACAACCCACAGCTGGCATGTTAACTGTGAACTAAATGGAAAGTCAACCCTAACAAGACTTTCTTCTTTTACTTGTCGCTCTTTATTTTATGTAAATATTTATATTACAGAAGGAAATCATAATTATTACTTACTTCTTGATGCAGGAATCAGACTACCTACCACACATATAATGCAATGTATAAGAAAAATATTTCTCTGGGATTTCAGGCTCAAGTTTAAAAATTACAGGTCCATTATTATAGAGGCAGGGCAGCTGGTGCTAAGAGTTTTGACTTTAAAAAGCCAGATACATTTTTCGAGAGCCTGCTTAAAAGGAAAGATGAAATGTTTAAGAACAAAAGAGAGGGCAAAGTAAGATATCACTCTCTTTCTCTCTCCTCCTCCTCTCCCCCTTCTCCCATTTCCTCTTTTCCCCCTCTCCTTCTCCCTTTTCCTTTCTTTCTCCCTGCCTCTCTCTTTTTTGCCCTGGCCGATATAGCTTAGTTTGTTGGAGTGTCATCCCATAAACCAAAAGGTCACAGGTTTGATTCCCCACCAGGGCACACACCCAGGTTGCAGGTTTGGTCCCCGGTTGGAGCATGTGCAAGGGGAGACTGATCAACGTTTCTCTCTCATATCCATGTTTTTCTCCCTTTGTCTTTCCTTCTCTCCCCCTCTCTCTAAAATCAATAAGCATGTCCTCAGGTGAGGATTAAAAAGAAACAAGTAAGGTCTTTTTAGCAGTCCATCATTTGGAAAGATAGGCCTGATAGAACCACATCCCCCATGATACAAACTCTTTTAAAATAAAGTGCAGAGGGAAGTTACATAAAGAAAGCAATAAAGCCCAAATCACACCATGTTGGCCCAGATTGGCAATCTGCTAAGAGAAATTTCATCTCCCTGAGAGATATATTGCACAAAAGCTTTGAGAAGACAAAGATAATGTGACAAGGAAATTATCAGAAAAAAAAGAGACTAGAATCTACAGCTAACATGTCAGTTTTGGTATGATTCTCTGATTAAAGATATTTATGAGAGGCTCTTAGAAACCAACACTGATGACAGGATTTGCCCTTCACCAAATTTTTATGCAATGTGGCTATTTACATGATAGACCAACATCCACATATTAAGACCAGGTGTGACCATGAAAGCAACTGTGAGGTAAGAGCCAGGTCCCAGCCAACCCATGCAAAGAACCTGCTTGAAGGTCTTCTGTTTTCTGTGCAAGACATTCTTTTGCAAGCCACAAAAGAACCTACATAAACCACAACCAGAGAAACCGGGCCTGCATTCAGAGGAGGAACTTTGGTTACTTCTTGTCTATTCTGTATTCTAAAGGGCAGGGGCTTTGTGTTATGGACTCAAGAACAGGAAAAGGAGGGATCATTAGAAATACAGAAGTAGTTACAAGTTTCCAGTAGAAGTCAATGAGAGAGAAAAAGTCAAGCTTGTTTAGAAATACAAAATTAAAAATAAAATCAGTTTTCATTCTTAATATTTTAGTCTCTTTCATGGAACAAAACGGTGCTTTATTTTTTTTCCAAAACAAATAGAGTCCCTGTGAATTGTGCAGACATTTCTATGCATTGACAAGGATGCATAATTTTTCTGTGACCTTTTTTCTGAGTAAGCATATGGTTGTTTAGAGCAATCTAGTTTAATAACAACAACAACAATAATAATAATAAATGTAGCTTGTGCAGAATTTCTAGCACTTAATTCTCATCATCACCTTATAAGACAGTAGATAAAACATTGCTATTATAATTTACATTAAGGAAACTAAAGCTTACACAGATCAATGTCCTTGCTCAAACTACAGTCATGGTGATAAGTAGTGACTGTGATTAGAATCTCAGACCTTTGTCTCCAGCTCCAGCTGTTCTCTGTCATGTCACATTGCCATCGTTCAACCAGTGACCAAACTTGTTGAAATAATACAGAAGGGTTCATTCTTGACCTATAGGCACTTTGGTAATGTATTTTGGTAAAGTAGGCAGAATTAGATTAACTGGGTTGTCTATTTTTTCACATTATGCAAAAATAAGGTGACATGATGGAATGGACTGGGAAATGATTATAAAAGCCTTTTTCTTACAAAGTATGAGTCAAAAATGGTACATCTGGGATTTTTACATAATTATCTCCTTACTATGTTAAGGAATTTACATACTGAAAATTACAATGTGCATAATCCTAATGTGTGGAGAGTGTAACCCTGGGGAAAATTATATACTAAGGTTTGGGAATCATTTCAAAGTCCAACCAGAGAATAATAGTTCAATGAGAGGAAAACTGCATATATATAGTCACTACTAAAAGCATATATGCAAAGAATTTTTATGCCATTAAATTGTCAACAATATGTTCATGAATAGCTGTATATACATTATGATCCCAACTTTGATATAAAAATACTGCATAACTGTGTGTGGGGGTGTATAATTGGAAGAAAATATGATTGAATTCACAATATATTAATAGCAAGGGTTTTTTTCTCTATGATGGCAAATAGTTTCTTTCTGGATAATTTAGGGAGCCCCCCTAACATGGTAGTTATTCTATGAAGTGAACAACTGAAATTGATTTCCCAGTCCATCACTCACTGTGTGCCCATAGGCACCCTTCACCTTTGCTGTATCCCACATAAAATGGGAATAATGTTAGTATCTACCTCCTGGGTTGCTGTCCCAATGAAAAGAGATAATATAAATATGCAGCCAACAGCACAGTCCTGCCCACAGTAAGCCCTCAAATACAGCAACTGGTAATTACATGTTTTTCTGTTATACTTTTCTGAATTGTTTAGATTTTCTAAAAGAATTTGTTGGTTTCCTAATCAAACAAATATTGTGACAAGAAAGAACAAAAATATATAAAGCTTTATAAAAATGTACTAGATTTAACTATAAAAAATGTGTAACTAGTGACTTGATGGGGAGAAGGGTAAAAAGATAAATTGCTACCAGATAACTACATTTTACTCTATTTTAATTCCAACAGTGACTTGGTAAGGTAAGGTTTTCCCTCCTCCTGTTTTAGATCCTGGCTGAGCTTTTCATTGTTAGCAAGGGTCAATAAATGGGATTCCAACGAAGCCTTGCAGTTGCAAAAACCCAGGTGTGTTCTAGAGTTTCTCTTTCTCACCTTGCCCCCTACAAGGAATGCTCCCAGTCTCCATGTATATACTTCCAAGATAGTTGAGAGAGAAAAATAAACATCAGAAAAATTACCGAAAAAGTAAAGCTTGCAAAGAGGCATAATGGGAATTCAGAAAGGTCAGAGTGTCCTGGGGCAGTCAGACCAGGGAGAAGATGGAAATTGGGTTAGGCCTGGAAGGATCAATCCTAATAATACAGTTAAAGGGATGGGCCCCTTGTAAAGGCATTTGACTAAAAAGGAAATGAAGTGGCAGCATTTCCTGCCCTTCAAGTCTCCATGGGTTATTATTTTTTAATGGGTGGGAAAATTTTTTACCTGTTTCTACAGTTTTACCGCTACACCTCCTTTCTTGTGTTGCGACATATCCAGCAACTTTTATTATGACATTAAATATTTCCTGGGCATTATTGCCATTTCTACCTGGTGACAGAATTTTAAAGGGGGTGGGCAGTGGAGTAAATAGACAGAAAGAAGATGAAGGAACATCTGAAAATGAAGTTCTGGGACCTCCCAGCCCCACAAATCTGGACAGCATCTCACAATATATAAAGTTGCACAAAAATCCCAGCAGGATTCTCCACCCAAAGTAAATGATTTCCAGTCCCATCACTGCCTAAAATCCTCCTTGGAGAACATGGTTCAGAAGTACTGTCATCGCAGTCATAGCTCTTTGCAGCTAAGACATTGTTCTAATTATAAGAAGGAGTGCAATTTAGGACAACCAAGGGAAATGCGGATGTCACAGGATAACACATGTAGATGTCAATGGGCATCCATTGATTTTGAAGTCTTGATTCTTTGCTCACTGATCTTAACAGTGTGGGAACCTGCTAGAGAACTATTTGACGGAAAAGTGGTTTGGACTTTAGAGGTCCTGTAAAGGACCTGTAAAGTCCCTTTGATACTGAGGTACTATAATAATAACTACCATTTTCCAAGTACCTTTTATGTTGGGGTTCTGTTTATTTGTTTAACAAATGATTATTAGGTACCTATTCTTTGCCAGGAAAGGATGATACAATGATGAACAAAAACAAACACTCCCTGCCCTTAGGTGCCTCATACTCTGTTAGGGAAAGAGTCAATCAAAAGAAATCCACAATAAGTACCAGCATGAAGGGTAACTCTAAGGCAGTTGAAGAACGCACAGAGAAAATTTAGACCACTCAGCAAGATCAAGGATGTTTTTCATAAGGAAGTGGTGACTGAGCCAAGATGCAATGGAGGAGTGGGCATTAAATAGATAACACAGTGTGAGGAAACACGGCAAGAATGAGGGGCCCAGGCTTCAAGAAGGCTAGTGTGGCTGCTGCAGAGGAAGGAAGGAGCCAGAATATTGTATAATAATCCATGACCACAAATTCTCAGATCTGTGAGTTAGATAATATCCTCGTTTTGCAGAACAGGACAATGAAACTCAGAGAAAGTAAGGACAACACCCAAGGTCATAGAGCTAGAATGCACCAGAGGTAAGACTGAAAGATCAATCCATTTCTAGAGCCTTGATTCTCAACCAATTCTCCCATTTATTCATAATCTTGCATTGACACATTGTCCCACTGATGTCCTTTCTGGGTGACCCATTAAGGACTGTCACAAGCATATGTTCATGATACCATCTTTCCTATAAGTCAGCTGGGAAACTGCTTGGCTAGCTGCCTGCTGAATAGCTCAGCACCAAGGAATAGACAAGAGTCACACACAGTAACTATGGTATTCACCCAGCTTTTATTGAGTGCAGATTCACTCAAAGTAGAACATCAACATACATTAACATCCTACTCACACTCTAACAATCTAAGAGGAACATAACATACACGCCCACAGCAATCCATGGGGGACGATGAACCGGAGTTTCAGAGCCTCAGTCTGCAGGTCCAGGAGACAGCACAGTGGGCAAGGGAGTTGTCAGAATCATGTAAGGAAGGATCTCTGGAGCCAGGTGGGCAGCAGAGCAGGCAAAGTCCTCAGTCTAGCAGGGCAGAGCCCCAGTGGCTGATGCCCAGAGAGATCAGCATAGTGTGGAGCAGCACTCTGGTGTGTCGAGCGGGGCTATCTCAGCAGTGATCTGGAACCTGCCTCAGTTATACCTTCAAAGTGGAGTACTCCACCTTTTTGAGTCTTTTCCAGAAATGTCTTGGCACCACAATGCCAAGTGGGGAATTTGCCTAGGAGCCTATGGGTAGTACATGGCTGTTCTGCATGACACCCCCTCTGGCAAATGTGGAATTTTTCCAGGAGCCTATTTGTGGGCAGTCCCGCTCTGCAGACATGGCTACTGCAACCACGTGTGCAGACATCTTAAGTGTGTCTCCTTGCCAGATGTGTCTGCTCTGAGCACGCGGGCAGATATGGCTCCTTGCAGGATGTGTTTACTCTGACTTAGGTCATTTTCCTCTTGAACCAAAGTGACACGGCTGACGGACAGCCATCTCAGTTGACATAAATGACCCCACTCTGTTTCATATACTTTATCCTATATTGATTGGACCAATGTCATTTTATTGGTCCTGCTCTCCATAAGGACATTTTATTTTCTGGTTCTAGGTCCTAACTCACTGCCCCATTGCAAACACACCTCTTCCACCACAGGGAAGAAATCTGCCACTCACTCTCAGGTAAGAGGCATGACTACTTCACCCAGTAAATTTGAATCCTTGTTTCAGGTAATATTTACTTGTTAGTTTTCTAATCAAAGTCATCAATATTCGGAGCTCCCTTGATGACTATGATGGCATTTTTTTTTCAGGAAATAAAATAAAGCTATGTTGTTTCATTCACATACAAATTCTGGTTTATCAAGCAACAGCAGCAACACGGGTCCCCCGCTACATCCCAGGCACTCTGCTACAGCGTGTTGCCCCTAGTAGCTCATGGCAGCTCAGAAAGCCATCCAGTGAGGCAGGATCATATTATTCCCTTTTTAGAAACGAGGAAATTTAGGCTGAGTTTAAGTGACAGTTCATAAATGACAGAGGTTTTATTCTAGAACTCTCTGACTCAAGGCCATTTTTTAAACTTAGTGTTTCAAAAATGTAACTTCTAGAAGAAAATTAGTGTTTTAAGAGAATTAGTGAAATAAGAGAATCCCTTAAAGCATTGCATGCCAGTGTGTACTGCAATTCAACAATGATTCTATTGTTAAACAAAGAAGAACTTGTCCTCAAAAGATTTTCTGTGGCCTTGACACCAAGTGTGGATGCTTTAGGAAATAAGTGTGACTTCCTACGTTAAAATATTGAGTTTAAGATGTGGGAAGGTTCTTTAACAGAAACGGTTCACTTCCCAAAGATATATATATATAAGAATGATGTGGCAATATGTCTGTGTATGGGGTGGGGGGTGAAGGTGTAGGGGTAGAATGAGAAAGAGTAAAAGAATTACTCTACCTTGGTAAGTTTTCAAAAATGACACATTGGTTTTCAAAGTTCATAGAGTGGCCAGTGGGGGTGTGGCGGAGGCCACACTGCTAAGACACATCTGTAGAATGAGATGCTGATGTCTCTGCAGAGCTGTGTTTCATCCTTTCTAAAGAAGAAAGGTTTTCCTTCACAGTGCATTTATGTCAAAATTCTAAAACCTCTCTCATGAGCCTATCATATCAACCTTGTCAAGTCTCACTTGTTGAAATGAGTGGGATTTGAAAACCTCTGAGTGTGCTGATACATTTTCCATTTATGTTCATGGAATATGGCTACATGAGAGTGAGGCCAAGAGTCGTGGAGAGTTGGGGGGAATTTGAGGGAGAGACAGCCCCAAATAAGTAAAACCAAATAGATTGATTGCTTCAGCGGGTGGAGGGCTGTAGTCTTTATGCAGGATAAGGCAGGGAGTTGGGGAGAAAAATTTTTATTATACTTTTGACTTACATTGCCCTAATTAATTAAACTACTTGTTACACCAAATGTTAGAATTCAAATAGAAGAAGCTGACATTCTTTGCCTCCAAACTCTACAAGTTAAAAGTTATCTATTTATCCTCATTGAAATAACATTTAAAATATATTTTTTATTTTTTTTAAGATAGAAAGATATTTTTAAAACTAATGACCTCAACTGTATTTCTTTATATTCGGGAGTTCTGAACTTAAATATTTAGTAGAAAACAAGTTAGGATTGCATTATCCTGCAACTCATTACCAGTAACATATTGCAAAGCAAAACAGTTTGGAAGAGGGGCGGAAGGGAAGGGGAGTGGGGGACAGAAGATAAAGAAAAGGAATTAAGTTGACCAAGTGGATATTTCTCTTTCTTTTCTTCTCTTTTCTTTTCTTTTTTCTTTTCCTTTTCTCTCTCCCATCTTCCCTCCCTTTCTTCTTTCCATCTTTTTTTCTTTCCTCCCTCCCTTTCCTTTCTTTCCTACTTCCCTCCCTTCCTTCCCTCCCTCCCACCCTTGCTCTCTCTCTCTTTCTTTTTCTTATTCTTGGGAACTATGAAGTCTTTGCAAGCACAACTCATTTCTGCTGATTATTTTCCACACATGTACAAAATGGACCCCAAATGGAGAAGCTCTTAAGAAACTGAAGAACTGTAACATTAAAAGCTACGATTATCCAGTGGCAAGTGTTCTGGCCTTCCCTTGCCAGCAGCTTCCTTCTTCCTGTTCTGAGTTAGTGGGATGAAAAGGTCTTCCCGTGGTTGTTTTAATTTCTTCTTAGCATCTGGACGTGCACGTTTCAGCAGCTTTAGGAAGTGGGATGTTGTTGCCGCACACGTGTGAATACAGACCTTAGAGCACTTGATGTGGTATTGCAGGTAGTCCTGGCACGTGTGGATCAGGTGGATAGTGTCGTCTTGAGCACTGGTATTGGCGTGGCAAGGAAACAGCGTGCAGGTAATGTAGCCAATGTTGTCACCCACAGCAGCATCAGTGTCTTTCAGCTCCAGAGGAGGCTCTCTGTGGCTAAAGAGGACCTGTGGGGCTGTGGGGGTGGGCTCTGCATCTTTCTTTGAAATCCTGCATGAATGCCTTTGTAATAGCCACGTGACTGTCATCCTTGACTACCGTGCTGAAGACTACTGTGCTCTGTCTTTTTAGACTCAGCACACGTGGTCTCATCATCTCCATGATGGATAACTGCCCTGGTCCCTCCTTCCTTGCCTTCTTCTTGGAGATGGAAATATTTCTCAAAGAAAAAGGCAAAACGATTTTGTTTAAACATGCCAGCTTGATGAACAATGGAATCCTTGGATGTGGGCAGATTTTCAAGGTTGTAGAGCAAAGAGACATTGTACCCTGATTCTGGATTTCCCAAGAAACTCCTGTACATTCTCTCTAGAAACTCATCAACACTATATGCCTGAAGTTTCTTGTAGAATTCCAAACAAATATTGACCATCACTTTTGTTTGGTCTCCATTAGGATTTGAAATGTGATAGAGGACCCAATCAAGATCTGAAAATATTGCCCTGGCTGGTGTGGCTCAGTGTATTGAGCACTGGCTTGTGAACCAAAGGGTCACTGGTTTGATTCCCAATCAGGGCACGTATCTGGGTTGTGGGCCAGGTGTCCAGTAGGGGTCACTCAAGAGGCAACCACACATTGATGTTTCTCTTCTTCTCTTTCTGCCTCCCTTCCCCTCTCTCTAAAAGTAAATAAATAGAATCTTTAAATCTGAAAGTATTAGTTCTGCTTCTTGTTTGTTTCCAGGAGCCATGATCTCACAGTTGAGCACAAGTATCTCCTGGATAGTAAGGTTGTTCACCTCCAGCAAGATCTTGGTCTGCTGGCCCCAGAAGCCTGAACCGGCCTGGGAACTGCCATTGCTGCTTGGCCTCACCTACAAGCCCGGGTCCCCTTCCAGCCCTGTCTACAACCCTTTTGTCCATTTTTATAACTCAGCAAGAGACAAAAAGGTATCATGAAAATTTAATACTTGCATTGATTTCTCAACTTCCAGAATATAAATTTAATATTTGTATCCCATTTGAGAAAGCATAGCCTTTAACCTAAACTTGATTATATTTTAATTTTAACCCAAACTCTGTATAATAGAGGGTGCTAGGCTTGAGAATGGTCAGGTATTTTTTAATGGAGGCAGGGATCACTTATTGATGGTGGAAAATTTACATGACTGTCAACTTTTATTTCTATAATTCATTCTATCACTATGAGTAAGCATCTTTCAAGTTTCCCAACAAGCTTAGATGTTTTCAAAATTTTTAATTTGGTGAAGATGCTTCTTAAATAAACAGCATTTTTTTTTTCATTGATGGAGACCAAATATTTTCTTCTAGTAGCCAGCAGAAGGAGCTGTTGGCATTTGATTTCACATTATAACTCGACCTGGAAGTTCCCTTCTTAATTAATTCAATGTTTGAAATCAAACCACCGTTTAAATGTAATGATATTAATATGCAAGGATAGATGTGTAAGCGTGGAGATTTTCCATTCCCATTAAACTTTCTGCACAACCACAGATTGCTGGCTCTTCTGTTGGTCTCTGTTAGAGAGCTTATGCTATAGAGACGTTGGCTGCTGTAAATTAAAGCTGCTCAAACTGAGTTCATGCACCTAGGCAATGACTCAAGATTTCTAAGGCAGGTTGTATGTCAAGAAAGAAAGCAATTTCTTCCTCCTGCTCTTAAAAGAAAGGACAGAAAGAAAGGGAAAGGAAAGAAAGAAAACCTGTTTGACTTACAATAATACTTGAAGTATCAAAGAAAAGTTATATTGCTTGCTTTACAATAAATTGAAGGCCTTTAATCTAAGGGGAAGAAATCTCTGTAGTTAATATTTTGGGTATATTTGATGCTGTCCTTGTGATAAAATATAGTATGTTGATAACCTCAATCCCAAATTCATTATAATAGCTGTGGGTTTCGAAGAACTTGTTTCACAGTTTAGTATTTAAAAGGTGCTTTTCTTCTTTGTACTTTAATATCAGTTAAAATGGATTATTATGGAATGATTTCCAAATACCTCACTAAAGTGCTATCTTGTTCTCTCCTTAGACAGAAACATACAATGTGCGCACCATCAGCAGTGGCAACAATCTGCAAAGTAGTTCCAGACAGAGAGCAGAGGAACTGATCGCTCTGATAGCATCCCTTTCCCAAGGGTCCCTGAAAGATTTACCTATGTACTCGCTAGGTAAGAGAAAGCTTGACAAGAATTACAAATAATTATTCTGATTGAAATTTTTCGCCTAAGATGAATGTAAAAATAAACTACTACACGTTTAAACCAATGGTATTAAAAACGTGAAATCTTCACAAACTTAAAATGGAACATTGCTTGGCAAGATAAAGAAGAAAGCAGTGTTCTTTCTTGATATGCAGTGACAAACGATCATCAAATACACCACCCAACCATTGCCCATAGATTTAAGATTTCTTCCTTAAGGTACATGGGAAGCCTGACAGAAGCATAAAAATACAGGGTGGTAGCCCTACATACATAAAGAGATGCTGCTTTCTTGGGATGATGTGTCACATTGCAATTTGCAAACAACATGCTCAACCAAAGTCACTTCCTGTGTTCACAAAACATCAAATGGAGCTTTTGGAAAAGAAAGTGTTTTTTATCTGAATGTGGACAATGTTGTGTGTTATTTCCAGGTAGTGTGTATTTTCTCAAATCGCTGCGTGTTTCATGGGTAAGTCTTGGTTTATGTTTTGTGTTGATTTCTGGGCCTTCCAATGGACATTAACTTTGCTGCTCTTTTCGAGAGGAGTTGTTAGATGGCTAAACCATTCATGCAGGTAGAGTTGCAAGACACGGAACAAAGCCCTGTATGGTTTTCTTCAGGGGTTTAAGTAGCTGGAACAAAAGCACCCAGCACTATTAAACGTACAATTTTAGCCGAAATTTTGTTCCATGTGAAACATTAATTTTAATAGGGACTTTATATATAAGCTCTCGTTTGAATAATAATGTAAAATTAAATTTAAATTGTAAATAACGTCCAGATACTAGTTGTTTCCTGGCTCAAATACTTTAGCACATATGGTGCTAGCATAAGCTTGTGCCTGTCTGCCTACTCTGGGTAATTTTGCATGCAAATAGTTTTAGTGCCTATGTTGAGGTGCTAAAACGTGTTTAGTACACTTGAAAATATTTGCATTGCAAAAGGAGAGTGAATCTCCTGAGGAAAATCAAATTGATATTTTGTATTAAGGAGACCACTCTGGGCACTGCCTGGCATTCTTCTGTGCAGAATTCTGTTTACAGTGCAACTAGCATTTTTAATTGACCTTTAGAAAAGAAGGTCTGGCCACAGCTTTGCCAGGTTTATTAACCATTGGACCATCTCCTGGCAGCATCCACCACATTAATCATCAGGAGAGAGAAAGCTAAGGAAAGAGTCTGCTTGCCTTGGCCAGACTGTAGCTTTTCATGCCTCAGTTTGGTGGGTTCATAGAATAAATATTTTAATTATAATTAAAAGTTTCAGCTGGAATGTGCCTAACTAATTAGCTAACTAACTAACCAACTAACTCAGGAAAGGCTTTAGCACGGGGAAGCAGGAGTGGATGCTGGGTGTGAGGCTGCACACACACTCCCGTTCGCCTCACTCCCATCTGCTGCATTTACAGGAACCAGTTCGTTAAGAGTCTGAATTGAATCCAAATAAAATGCATTTTTGATGCAAGCCCGATGACTGGTGTCATTCTACATTGCATTATGTCAAATTAGAGTTCTTTTGGAAGAGAGGTTACAGAGACCTTAGGTAAATATCGCATGCAGAGAACCCGGAGTGAATAAGAGTTCTGCAGAAATTCAACAACCAATTCGTGTGAACAAATCAACCGCTTTCCTGATTTGGCCCCTATTCACCAAAACCAATGGAAATATTAGACTTCCTAATAAAGTAACAAATACAATTCAAGAGGTGTGCCAGTAAGAGGTTTGTGGAACTTTTCTTATAACCATCCTTTCAATGTTTGTAGAGAATTTGCTTTTACTACATTGATTAATTCTGCTGTCCTATGTTCTTACGAAATGAAAGCAAGTTCAGTGTCCATGAGATAAACAGATGATCAAGGTCTACAAGAGGAATTCAAATGTGGGGCTTCCCTGCAGCTTCTCCCCTGCAGAGAAATGCCGCCAGATGGAATTCTCATAATGCCCGTTGCTGCGGAGTGGCCCTATCGCTTTTGGCCCAAGCACCGTGCATGAGATTCCCTTCTATAGATGCTTATATTGGCTGAAACTCTGGGGTTTGATCCAGATTTTCTCCCCATATTTCACTCTTCTGCACCTAATATTTTATTCTTTTATCCCCCCACTTCTCACTGTGTGCAAGGTACAGCGTTTTGTGTCAATGAATAGCCATAGGCAGATAGCAAGCAAGAGCCAAAAGGAACTCATTAGAATACAAACCAGTAAGGAGGGGTTGACGTACAGTGTTAGAGAAACTCCTATTTGCAATCTACGTCCTTTACAACAATCTTAAAAAAATAGCCTCTGGTGTCTGTGGGATCCTGGCACATCAATCAATCTATTAAGTAAGTAAATAAGGCAATAACTAAACGATAAATCATTTTGAATTTCACTCAAGCACAAACCTTCTAATACCTAAGTTACAAGAAAGGTTTAGTTTCGGAGAATACAATCTATTCCAACATTTTGCATACAAGATAAAGAGCAATTCTAAACTGCGGTGCGTTGCTCATTCTGGTCCCGAAGTCATGGGGTTTCTTTGCACCCCTTTCATGCTGCTGTGTGTATGATGCATGGCATGGGAGTCGTTTGTGTGTGGGAGGGGCTATGTGGTGAGGGGCATGCTGTTAGGGGGAAGCCCGCCACACATTTCTGCCATCACAGAGGGTGGACAAACAGCTGTCTCCACAGCTGAGGCCACTGGAGCTGCTTGAGCTGCTCCAGTAACTCGAGAGCTCACGGCTGGTCCCTGGATGGCACAGAGCACTGTGCCGGGAGCGAAGTGCCCGCCACTTTCCAGGGGCTGGGCTGGCGGAGACTCTGCCACCAGACACAATACGCATCTGAAATGGGGTCTCATGAATAATTCATCTTTGGTGTCCTAGGAAACAAAGAAATAATATGTTTGCCGGTCGATAACCTTGTTGTGGCATTTGTAAGCCTTCCTGACTTTGAAGTTGTTTATGTTTCGTGTTGGTAGAGAAATATGTTTTCCCCCCTAAAACAAAAAGTTGGGAGTTCAGTGCAATAATCTTACAGTGAAAGTCTTCCATGAAACGTTGGATGGGTTACACTCATTTGGCTCAAGATTTAAGAATTTAAAAAAAAATCTCATTCAGTGAGGAGGGATGTCAAAATGGTTTTATGGCAATAAAATACAGCAGGATACCCAGTTCTCAAGGAGATTATTTTATTCCATGGCAGGCAACCAGCCCAGTTTTGCTAATGTAAGTTTCATTGCTGCAGTCGCCAGCACAGTGGTGTGGCCCTGGCGTCGCAGTACAGTGTCTCGGTATAGGAGGGGGGACGATTCTTCACTTTCGCTAAAATATTAGTAAAAATGATACTTTGGTGCTTTGAGCCCTAGATTGTTTTAGTGACAGTTAAGTACCCACTAATTTAACACTAGTTAAATTGGCAACAACGTGGCCCCCAACCGAATGGAGCCACCGTCGTGTTTCTGCGCAAGAGTTCTGGACCTAATGCAAGCGATCTATAAAGCCATTGGGTAGAGCTTATGGATTTGCATAATGAATATTTCTAGTGTCGCATAAACTAGCTAGCTACACAAACTTATCCTAATTAGTATTTATAATTAGTATCTGTGTATTCATTTCATTTATTCTTTAATATTTGTGTACTCATTTCCCTGGAAAAAAAAGAAATCGATTTAATAGTTCTTCATTATCTTTGAAATGACAACCTGGCAAAACAAATCATGGTGATGTTCTCTGTCATCTCTCCAATAATTATCTCAAATCTGTCTTCTATTATTCACTCATGCTTTCCCCATAACATTTTTTTTTTTTAGCATCTCCTTGTAGTCTCCCTGACTTTCAGGTTGCCCAGGATTTATTGTGTATCCATAAACCTCACACAGTCTGATATGTTTGGCAGAAAGAGCCAGAAAGAAGGCGTATTGATTTTGCTGAAAGAAAAAAAAAACAAGCAAAAACAAAATATGGACCTGCCAATTATATTCTGGAGTGAATATATAATTGGAGTGAAAATATAATTCCTTCCTGCTTTCAGGTGAGGGACTTGGCAGCTGGGGTGTGAATTGGTAGGTAATGGGACTTCCAGTAAAGAGAAGAGTAGTGAATTTTGTATTTGTTGTGTGGTTTTTGATCTTTTTTTTTTGTTTTTTGTTTCCTTAAGCTTTAGTGATATACCAGACAGTAAATTCACAACAAATTTGTGTGTGTGCGTGTGTGTGTGTATAATGCTCCTTTTCTTTACCTTGGCTGTGGAAGATTAAGATGATAAATAAAGTCACGTTATTATATAAATTGCTTCTTACCTTTTGAAAAGGTGATTAGATTTCCAGTGGAGAGAAGAACTAAATGAGTGGTAAGAATGTCCTGGGGCCTGTGAGATAATCTTTAGAAATAGAGGTGATGGCCGTAAGAGGAACAAAACACAAACAAAGCCTAAAAGGTCTGAAGCAGGGATCACAGTAAAGGAGATTTTCCTCCTTTTCTGTTCACTAGCTTGGTCCTCTCCACCATTTTCTTGAGTACTTTGTTTTAGTGTAAGACAGCTGAATCGCTAGCACCTCTCCTTGAGACTGGGTGTTTCTTTAGGCTCATCAGCTACTGAAGGTGCTGGATCACTGTGGCTTTCTGGAATAGCACCACTTGGACTTCTGACATTTTGTTTCCAGTGTGCAAAAGAATCTTCCATGGGAATAACAAATAAATTCATGTCCCTAATTTGGTATATTATTCCATTTAAAAATCCAAGGACTAAAAGGTAATGTAAATAAAAGGCATGTAAGAATGTGTACTTTGATAACACAAATAGTAACCAAAGAGAAGAAACATCAGAATGTCAATCAACAACTTATAAAATTTATTTAAGGTTAACAAAACGTAGGATCTTTGGATTTCGACCCCGTCTCTACTATATTTGTGTTGTAAAAGACACTTCAACTACCTAAATCTATTGCCTCATTTATAAAATGAGGATAATAAAACCCATGCCTCATAGAATGAAGAAAAAAATCAGAACTAGTGATAATGCAAGTAAAGCATGTACAGTAGTGGGTGACCCTCTAAGCACCTCTGAATCACCTGGAGAGTTTGAAAGGCCACTGGTGCCCGATTCTACCTCTGCCCAAATAAACCAGAATCTCTGGAGACCAGGCCATGCCATGACAGCTTTAAAGCTCCCCTGGTGATCGAGTGCACAACCAATGGCTGGAGCAACTGGTGGAAAAGCCCCAAACCAAAGGAACAGTCAGTTGATACTAAATAGTTCTCATTCTTTGTGTGATATGAATATGTATACTCAGAGCACAGACTTTTATTACTGAACAGAAGCCTCAGTGAGTCCATATTCCTGCTTTGGAAACAGAGGAGCTGAAACCAGGAGCATCCGTGAAGTCCCCACAACCATATAGTCAATGGTAAGACTGGGATAATTCTCAACTTGTCCTCCTGGCACAGCTTTTAAGTGGGGAAATGCAATCTCTGATGAGGCTAAGTTTTACCTTTACTTCTTTCTTTTCTCAGCAGTATTTTGTGGCAACAAGGATATAAATAGTGGCAGAAAGGAAGGATTATGCCTTCAACTATTGTCCTCATTCACTTGGCCTGGCAGAATTTACTCACAGAAACTTTTGAGCAGAAAACTGAATCCTTGCAGGGCTTCCACGTGGAGGACCTGCGCATGTGTCATGTGGCTTCCGATACATTGAGTCACAGTGTGGCTCCCTCTCATTGAGCCTTTCCTGGATGACTGACACAGAAAATCTGAGCAACTCACCACAACACAGTTATGAGCCATCATACAGGTGCACTGAACTCTCAACTACTCTTAAAAATGTTTTTAATAATTAGTAGCAATAACTACTAATTGGCACGTAGGCCATTCTTGCACCAGCAGGCAAACTGTAGGTTTACTTCTGCACACCCACACCCAATCAACCGAAAATTGCATCAGAGCTTATCTTATAATTACTGTGCTTAATGCTGTTTGCTTTGTTTGGAAGCTTTTGTAATTAATTGATTTTTTTTTTTACCTCTGAACCTGAACGCGGAACAGTAAAGATTAGTTCTTTGCTTAGTAACATCTTATTTACATTGAATTGTTTAGACACACATAAGGGGAAAAAATAATGGGCTGTGCTTTTACCTGCCAAATATATTTCCTGTTTATACATTGGATAGATCTCACTAAGAATTTGAAATTGCTCTCGCTACCCACTTGTCTTTCTTGTTTTCCTTAATGCTGTTACACTATGTCACAGTTACATTTTTAGTCAGACTTTGCAACCTCTATGTACTTTCGCGCCTTCCACATTATTGATTTTGCAAATATGTCTGGATAAAGGGCATTTCATCAGAGAATGTCTCTATTAAAGGATAGGGCAACATAATTTGAGCTGCGCAGTTTGGAGCTGGAGAGCCAACAACTGGTACGTATTTGTGCCAGTAATGGTGCCTCTGGTCCGAAAGTGGCAGCCACAGTTAACCACTTAAAATATCATGAAATAACTGAGATTACTGGTGCACTAAACCAGTTTTAGAAATAAGCAATGGATCTGCCAATGTTGTTAGAGCAGTAAAGGGCAAATAAAATTTTATGATGAGAGAGGCAAAATATAAAAACTTGACTTTATAATTATAGGCCATTATGTATTGGTTATGAACTGATAGTGGATGAAGACATAGGTAGGAATATTTCTTCTTTTATTTATCCACTCACACATTTATCCATTATTGGGAATATGTTGTGTCTAGCAACGTGCGAGACAACGGGGCTACAAAGATAATAAAACACTGTGGCGATGTATGGTCTTGAGAGTCAGAAAAACTCAGTTTGAAAATCTTGGTTCCATAAGTAAACAACTGGAAGATGTTCAGAAATTTATTTGATCTCCAGAACCTCATTTTTATCACCTGAAAAGTAGGGACAGTGAAGGCTCATTGTGAAGATTAAAGAAAATATAATATGTGAAACACTTGGCACTTTTCTGTTGTGCAGTCTTTACTTAATAATGCATGTATGCTCTAATTCTAATTAAATCAAAGAACTCAAGTCCAGTGAGCATGTGAGATATCTCTGTCACCTATAGGGTCCTTTGATTTCAGACAACAGAGAGAAAAATGTTGGCTGCCTAAGCAGGAGAGATATTTATTGGAGAGCTTTTGGGACACTCACAGGATCAACTAGAAAGAGAGAGATTTAGGCTTGAAAATAGAGGAAGAACTGGCATACCTAAGGTGTACCGAACTTCTCAAGTCTTGGAGGGCATTGCTAATGAACAAATGCATTCCAAATTCTTCCTGCTTTCTTCTGTCTTTGTTCTCAAGATTCAAAGTTTTAAGAGAAGGGAAGAGAGGGAGAAGGAGAATGAAGCTAATAGAGCTTGAATTTATTATGTGCCTATCCCTTAGAAGGAGAAGTTGAGGCAACTTGATTTATAGGTGCACTGAGACTATATACCATTGAGGAGAAGCAACCTCCCAGTGGAAATCAGAATGCTACCTCTACAAGAAAGGTGGCGGCTGATCAGTAGCCCAAAGTCAACACGAAAAGTGTTAACAGAATCCATCATAAGTAGGATTGGCTTCATGGACATGTGCTCGGTGCAGTCACAAATGGTACCATGCTTAGCAGCCCCCACTTTGTTTAATGCTCTGTGCCACCATTTTATATAGACTAATGGAATACAATGAGAGTCCCGTAATGAAGCTTCACTTATATGATCAATTAATCTATGGCAAAGGAGGCAAGGACATAGACAGGGTAAAGACAGTGTCTTCAGTAAGTGGTGTTTGGAAAACTGGGCAGAGATACCTGCATAAAAATGAAAGTGAACCATTTTCTTAACACCATACATAAAAAATAAATGCAAAATGAATTAAAGACTTACACTTAAGGCTGGAAACCATAAAACTAGAAAAAAACCTAGGCAGCAAACTCTTTGGTGTTCTTTGGTCTAAGCGTTATCTTTTTGGATATGTCTCCCCAACCAAGGGCAACAAAAGCAACAATGAACCAATGGAAGTACAGCAATCCAAGACATTTTGCAGGGGGAAGGAAACCATCGATAAACAAAGAAATAACTTATTGAATGGGAGAAGATATTTGCAAATGATACATCCGATAAAGGGTTAATATCCAAAATAAATAAGGAACTCATACAACTTAACACACACACACACACACACACACACACACACACAATCCAATAAAAAATGGGCAGAGGACCTGAATAGACACTTCTCCAAAGAGGACCTACAGATGGGCAGTAGATATGAAAAGATACTTAACATCACTAACCAGCAGGAAAATGCAAACTGAAATCACAATGAGATATCACCTCATACTTTTTAGAGTGGCTATCATACAAAATCAACAAATAACAAACGCTGGCAAGTAAATGGAGAAAAGGGAACCCTCATGCCCTGTTAGTGGGAATGCAGACTGGTGCAACTACTATGGAAATCAGTATGGAGATTCCTCAATAATTTAAAAAGAGAATTCCCATATGATCCAGTGATTAAACTTCTAGGTATTTATCCAAAGAAGATAAAAACACTAATTTAAAAAAATATATGTGCCCCTGTGTTCATTGCAGTTTTATTTACAATAGCCAAGATATAGAAGCGACATAAATGTCTACTGATGTAGATGAATTAATAGAGAACACACACACACTCACATACACAGTGGAATTTTATTCAACAATATAAAAGAATAAAATGTTGTCATTTGCAATAACATGGATGGACCTAGAGGGTATTATGTTAAGTCAACTAAGTTAGACAGAGAAAGACAAATAATGATTTCACTTATTAGAGGAAACTAAAAAACACAAAACAAATGAATAAACAAAACAAAGCAGAAACAGATTTGTACATATTGAGAACAAGCTCATGGCTGCCAAAGGGGAAGAAGGTGGGGAAGTCAGGGGTGGATACAATTTTTAAAAAATAAAAAAAGTAAATGTGAAAGATAAAAAAGTAAAAAGGTAAAGCTTAAAGATAAAATTGGAGAATATTGTCATGACCTTAAAACACTTTCTTTCTTTCTTAAAAAAATATTGATTCTTACTCAGAGAGAGAGAGAGAGAAATTGGTGTGAGTGAGAAACATTGATTGGTTGCCTCCTGTAGGTGCCTGGAAAGGGGATTGAACCCGAAACTTAGGTATGTGGCATGACTGGGAATTGAACCCACAAAATTTTGGTGCATGGGATGATGCTCCAACCCACCAAGCCACACTGGCCAGGGCTACACAAACATTCTCAAACATGCTATAAAAAAGATTAACCATAAAGGAAAATATTGATTCATTGTATTATATTAAAGTTAAGATCTTTCATTCATCAAAAGATATTGAGAGTAAAAGAAAAAACAAGTGAAAGAAGATATCTGTACAACCTATGTCTGACAAAAAGTTCATATTTAATGTATACAAAGAACTTCAGCAAATCAGTAAGAAAAAAGCCTAATACAAAAACAGGCAAAAGATTTTAATAGGCCCTTCACAAAAGAGGATATCCAAATAGCCCATATACCTACTACAAGTTTTTTAACCTCAGCCACCAGGGAGATTAAAAAAACTAGTGGTAAAACAAAGAAATTATGATTACAGATTAAACAAGACCCTTATACTCTCTTTATGGCAGTACAAAGCAGCAGAGGAGACCTGCATGAGCTATGGGAAGAATCCCACCGTGGTCAAAAAAATAGTGTGCTTCACGGCTGCTAAAAGCTTGTCTGTTGACTCTCCTCTAGGTCCTAGGTCCTAGGTTCTGGACTTCCTTCCCACCAGCCTCCTAAAGTCACAGGAAGCAAGACCTGTCCTGAGCATGG
>PVKM010011269.1:0-33523 GCA_004027735.1 Carollia perspicillata
GATAAAATTTGAACATCAATATAGACAAATTGTCATGTGTAATCAAAGTTATAAATTAATAACTCAGTAAACCAAATAATGGATATGCATTTAGTAGCATGGTGGAAGGATTTGATGAAAACCAGAGCTGTTTTTGTTATAAAAAAGAGTGAGTATTCTAAATATTTTTCCTAAGAACAAAATTTAAATAAATAAATAATAAAAATAAAAATGGTTCTCTTTTTTCTACTGGTGGATCACTTTGATCATATTTGTTGATTTTACACTGAAGTGTAAGTACAGGACACTTATTCCCTATTTGGCTCCAATGGGCTAATCTATAACTGCTCCCATGAAATAAGGTATTTTCTGGCAGTGAATTTCCTAGAAGGTACCTTGGCCTTGTGGCAGGGAAATCTGAATCTAGCTCTGTCAATTAGGAACTGAAAGAACTTGGACAAGTTGCTCAACCTCTCTGATCCTTAATTTCTGAATCTAAAAGAGTAGGTGTGAGGGGACTAATTTTTTTTATTGTAGATGAGAAAAATAAGGCAATCTAGCTCACAGGATTACTATGAACTTAGAACAAGACAATGTATGCAAATTACTTATGACTGTACCTGAAGTAACTACACACAAGCTTCCAAACCCTGAAATTGATCTTTAGAAGTGCTAAAATAGTCCTGTAAACCATTTTGGAAGAAAATCCTTTGGAAACATTTCTCACCTTCTACCTTGTGTAACAGCTATATACTGAATTCAGTTTAATTCTTTCCTCTTGACTTTGGGACCTTGTTTTGAATATGGGTGATTGCACTGTCCTGGGACACAGACATGACCTTAGGATGATGATGATCTTGGGTTTTCTAACATCTATCCTCCCCACCCCTTTCCCTACGAGCCCTCCCACAGCTTTCTGTTCACAGTTGTGTGATAGCACTTACCACCCTGAAGCAAAAATATCTGTCTACCCAACTTCCTGGTCTAAGACTCCCTTTCTCAGGGCAGGGTCAGGTTTTCTCAGTAAATGTTTGCTGTTGAATGAAGATCTCTCCAGGCCTCACTTAAAGGATTGGGTGTCAGGGACTCAGAAGCCTGGCTTGTGTTCATTTATTCAGACACTTTAAAAATGACTTCATGTCCTCAAACAAGTGCTAAAAGCACTGCTCCATTTATCTTTTAGAGATAGCCCAGACAGAAATTACATTCCTCCTTAGAAAGTTGTAATAGTTTTCAATTATTACAGGGCCAAGAAGTTACCCTTCTGCCATCCTGTTTTGTTTGGTTCTTTGTTCTGCTTTCATTTGCAACAAGGACACTGGAGCTAGACAGCCTTAGTTTCAAAAACTGATAAACACCTTAGTAATTGTTTGACTCTGAATGAACCACTTAAATTCTCTGCTGCTCAATTTCCAAATCTATAAAATAGAGTAAGAACACTCAGTCTGCAGAATTGCCATATGGAGATGGCAGTAAAGGTATTTCTAGAAATCCTGTCAGAGAGTAGTTTTGGTAGCCCCTACTTTGATAATCCCACTAGGGTTGGAGGCAGGGATGGGATTCTAAAGAGCTTTCCTGAGTAATATTAGATGGGTGTGAACTAGACTTCCAGAGACCATGGCCTATCAACAGTCAGGCATTTATTTTGCAGAGCACAGAAGTGATTTCAGAAGTAAGGTGGATTGGGAAGGGAGTAAAAGACAAAAAACTGTACTTGAATAACAATTAAAATAAAATAAAAAAAAGAAGTAAAGCAAGATTCTAACATGCTCTCTATGGACACAACTGGAGGTTTCCTTCCCAACAACCACTCTTTTCTCACCCTTTGTCCTCTTTGCCAAACACACTTTCCAACTCTAGAAGCTAAAAACATTAATATTAGTTTTTATTACTATGGCATGAGCATGTAATTCAACTCTAGTGGATGAGTTTACAGGTAAATCTTCTGACATGTTTCTGAAAAATATTTTCCTTTCTGATGGGGCAGGGGTGGGGGGTGAGGAGAAATACTCCTCTTATTATCTTTAGTTATAGTCATCTACTCATATAACTCCTGGAGCTATAACAGCCATCTTGTGACCATTAGGGGCAACTCTGAGGATGAAAACTACAGGCTGTAGATAGCAAGGAAGAAAGTTAGAAAACACCTGGGTTGGATGCTGGATCACATTGTGCCTCTGAATTAACCAAGCCTCAAAATGACAACTCCAGAAAAAATAAACCTTGTTGCTTAAGCTATATTTAGTTATATATTCTTTTGCCTGTTACTTCACCATATTCCTCATACTCCTCAATTCATCATAAAATGAGGAGGCTAAGCCTTGGAGATAGAAGAGGAGGAGTCTTGATAGTATTGTGACAGAAGAGGATATAAGAGAAAACCTGCTTCTGCTCAGGATTTTAACTTCTATTAGATGTGAATTATAAACCTCTGTTCCGCTTCTTAGAGGAGGCTTCAGTAAATTCCACATTATTTTTTAATACTTTTGGTGCTGATGGTTTGTTCTGGGGTATTTGAGAAAGGGTTGAGATCTACATCAAGAATGGTGGCTGATGAACAAAGAAACACACCTGGGAATAGCTGTTCTACTTTATGTAAGGATTAGAGATCATATCTATCAAGTATCTAGAGTGATGCCTAGAATTTAGGACATATATAACAAATGATAGATGCTATTATTTTATATTATTAGTATTATTATCTTAGCTTTTATTGGTAGTGAGAAATGAGGTAGAAATTAGATTTTCAAGGGTAGGGCATACTCCAGGGCAGAACCAGTAGTATTGGGGAGTGTGGGGTAGTAGTCTCCAGGACTTTAAGAATAAACTCTGTGTTAAAGGCTATATGAAGACAGCAAGAAGCAAGCATCACTTGGCAGCAGCCCTGGCAGGTAGGCAGTTGTTGCCAGAGAAGTCCTACAGATGGAACAAAAGGCTGGATCCAGGGGCTGGAGAAAGAAGGAAATGGGGAGTTGTTCAAAGAGCATGGAGTTTCAGTTATGTAAGATGAATACGTTCTGGAGACCTATTGCCCAATAATGGTTAATACTACCATACTCCACACTTACAAATTGTTAAAATAAATTTTATGTGTTTCTTATTACAATTTTAAAATATCCAGATGCCAGTTACTAGAACTAAGGCCTACAATTAGAACAGGCTCAACAGAAGCATGACTTAATTGTTTGGGGTGGGGCTTCCTGAATTTCCCCTGATTAGTAAAGGACTGGTCCCAGATCTTAGGTTGAGACTGACCCTAAAACTTCCACAAAGTAATCAAGTTACCTTAAGAGTAGTATACACACTGTGTGTGAGTGTGTGTGTGTGTGTGTGTGTGTTTATGTATATATTTATATGTATAAAATCCTCTTATATCAGCATTTGTGTGTATATGTGTGTGTATCTTCTTATTTTATTTAACCTTTCATAAAGGGCCATGGATATCGACCTAATTTTCCATGAAGTCTATGGGGATCCCTCAAAGTCAGGGACTTGCTTTGGTTGTTAGAGTGTGAAAGGGTATGATGTAGGCACCATATTTTAACTGAGGCTTTAAGGGCCACTGTGTATGTTTCCATTTACTTTCTTGCCCTTTCCCATTCTGTGATAGGAATGGCCTATCTCAAATAAGTGCTACTTCTGTAGCCATGGTCCCAGAATGATGTAGCAGAAGCAGGGCCTTCACCCATGTAGTGGCAGACATGTAATGGCAGAAGAAGGAGCAACAGTTGCTACAACCCATTGGGATATAGGGAGTCATTTGTAATGGTGGTAAAGCTGACAAATGAACCTTGACAATCAAGGATGTCCAACACACAAACTCAGAAGACATAATAAATCATTGTTGTTTTAAGCAATTATATTTTAGGGCCGTTGTGAGGCAAGAATAGATAACTGGAGCATTCTATAAAGAAAGTATGTCTGCCTTAACCAAGGCAGAGTAGAGAAAGAGAAAGATGAATTTGAAAAATAGTAAAGAGTTATATTAGAACTTCTTCAATCACTAGTGATAGAATTTAAGCAAAAAATGGAATTTTTTGGCTTAAGGCACTGAAAAGGATTCAGGACCAAAATGATGTCACAAAAATTTAGTTTCTATTCATATCTTGGCCCTACCTTACCCTTAATTGGGTTGTAACTCCAAACTTCATGCAGTGGATTCCCATAGCCTTGGGTACAGCATCTTCAAGCTCATCTGCTCCCAGGTTCAAGTCCAATAGAAAGAGATCTGCTTTTCTGGTAATGCCTACAAATTCCCTAAGATTCAAATAGGCCAGCTTTTGGCTTAGGTCACAGGCATACCTCTGAGACACTCTCTACACCAGTGTGGAAATGTCCATAACTGGAGAAGAGGGTGTATCAATTATGGGTCTTTCTGCAGAAACTCAAACAGGTTTTTTTTTTAGGTAAAATGTATTCATTTATGACAAAAAATAAAGAGAAAAATTCATGGACTATTCCAAATTCAGGTGTGCTTTGAGTTTTCAAAATTACTGCCAACTAAGGCAATTTTCCTACTGGGGATTTTGAAAACCAAGGAGAAGTGGGTTTGATCACAATAACAGGCTCCAATCAAATATCTAGGGTTCTTCCTTTTTGTTGGTTTCCAAACAACCATAGCTATAAGATCTTAGTCTTTGTGTATAGTCATAGATTTGTGTGTAGTAAAGAACTAGAGTTTTTGTAAATTCATCATTGTTTCAATTGCCAACAAAGGCAAGAATGTAACATGAATCCAAATTGACTAAATTTAGATCAGGGGTGTCAAACTCATTTTCACCAGGGGCATATCAGCCTTGCAGTTGCCTTCAAAGGATCAAATGTAATTTCAACTCCTTACAGTTAAGGAGTAGTTACATTTATACAATCCTGAAATTACATTTGGCCCTTTGAAATCAACCACAAGTCTGATGTGGGCCCTGGTCAAAATGAGTTGAACACCCCTGGTTTAGATCCTGGCTCTCACACTAATTAGCTTTGTGAAGAAGCTACACACTACCCTGGAGAGTGGCAGAATTAAGCTCTGTGGGCACATGATCCACAGCTCTCTTGGCTTTGGATGCTGTTACATACAACTCCATATTGATCTGAAAGTGGGGAGAGTGGATGGGACAGGAGAGATGCTTAGATAAGTTGAAGTACTTTCAAAAGTGCTGGAATGAGTAACTTGCAGGGGTTTTATCTCCAAGCAAAAGGTTAGGGAATTGGAGGGGATTGTGAATTTTGCCTTATTATTTTGCAAGTCAAATTTAGATAGCCAATAGACTTCTCTTGTACAAATGTAAACATTTTCTGAATATGTTGTTGAATTAAAGTCCAAGGGTGCTTTGGGAATGAGAAATCTCCTGAGTCAATTTGTGGGTTTACGAAGTTAACTGAGTCTAAGCTTTCTCCAGGGCAATTCCAGTTATTGTTATGACATCCTAAAGATATTGTAAATGAAGAAACAAAATGTGTAAATGTCTTATGATGTTTTTAATTTAATTTAATCTTTTTAGGTAGCTAGAAAGATTTATTGAGTACTCAAAGTATAAAGAAAATATTGGTGTCTAATTTGAGTCTCAAAAGCTTGCATTTTTTTATTTCTAAGTATTAATGATAATGGTTTTATGAAGCCATTAATATGTGCTAGGCATGGTTCTGACTACTTTACAGGTATAGGTATTTATATCTTTATTGTTCAAATAACTGAAGCTTTTAAAGTTTAAGAGACTTCTGGTCACAAGTGTAGCAAAAGATGGAAATAGAACATCTACTGCTAAACTCGTGTTCTCTCTAAGACAGTGCTGTCCCACAAAACTTTTGTGATAATGTTCTATATCTCCATGGTCAGATATGGTAGCCACAATATGGTGGCAATTGAGCGCTTGACATAAAATCAGTATGACTGAGGAAATCAATTTTTAATTTTATTTAATTTTAATTAAAATTTAAATTAATAGCCACATGTGGCTAGTGGCTGCGCAGCTGTCAGACATTATTACATTGTGTGATCTAAAAACACTCAAGCCACTGTGACCTCATGTGTAGAATACTAGATATCAAAAAGAGCAAATGTGAAGTAATTGGGGGGAGGGAAACATTTTATCCAAAACAAATCCATTTAAATTGCAGAATTTAAAGGAAGGTAGACTTCAAAGTTAAAACACTCATAAAACTTAGGTATGAAAATCTTCTTTTGGAAAACTTCTATTGTACATTTTATTAAGGGATTATTAATGTATTTGTAATGTTGATTATAAGAGACAGTAATTTTTATAAAAAGAAAAAAAAAGTGCCCAGAACTGTATCCTTACTGCAATATTCAGTTCTCTAGGCATTTTCAATTAGAGAATTACAAATCCCCAAGTACTAGGGGGAAAGTAATATGTTTACATTCAAACTTAATTAACCAAGCTCTTTCGATTTCTACTTTCAGATGTCTCCTGCTTCCAGTCATCATGTTTTCCATGAGTGCCTTTAGAGCTGAATATTTACAAACCAAATTCTGTATGCTCAATATTAATATTAATATTAATATTAATAGACTATGTGTATTAATAGACAATATTAATATTAATATTAATTAATAGACTATGTGTACTACAAACAGTGATAAGCAGGTGATATATAGATGCTTAGTTAATAGAATTCTAGATGATAATCTCTTTTTCTTTGACCTGTGGATTTAGTGGTTTGTCTGGCTAGGTCATCTTCTAGCCCTGCTGACTTGACTATAAAACATCTTTTAGTAGATAGTAGCTATTGACACTTGTTTAATTCTTCCTTTCTTGGTAACCAGTCTACCAAGACTTTTTTTTTCAATTGACTATAACTTCACTGTCTTGTGGAAACCCTTTTTGTTTATGTTAGATCAAGGGGGTATCTCTATGTGTTGTGGGCCAGAATGGGGTACCTGACTCTCAGAGACAAGGGTCCTGCCAGATGTGGGTACACTGCAGACCCTGAAATGCCTGAGCTCCAGGCTGTAGGACTGCTTTTTCCTCATCTCTCTGTGAACCCACCCATTAGAAAAACAAATTACAAACAGAGGTCCTGGCATCAAATTGCCTGGACCATATCTCCTCTTGACCATGCAAGAGTTACTTAACATTTTTTGCCTATTACTCTACATCTACAAAATAGAGATAAAAACTTGAGTTCCAGCCAAGATGAAGGCATAGGTAGAAATGCTTTGCTTCCTCACACAACCAAAAGAATGATAATAACCAATCCTAAAACAATAAGCAACCAGAGTGCCAGAAAATCAAGCTACATGGAACTCCGACAACCAAGGAGTTAAAGAAATATTACCCACACCAGTAGGAGGGAGGAAACAGGCAGCTAAGCAGAGAGGACACACAGCAAAGTAGCAGACCATATAGGTAAGGCAGGGCTGGCTGAATGGGAACATAAAGACTCAAAGATAGCTGTAAACTACAGCAGGGGTTGCCATGGGTGGGAGAAACTCCCAGTCTCACATGAGAGATTTCATTGAAAAGTGGGGCTAGAGCAGAGGAAACTAGTGACATTGTTCCTTCTCTGACCCCTCCCCCACAGATGGCACCACAACGCAGCAAAGAGTGTTATCTCAACCTGGTGAATACCTAAGGTCCCACCTCCTTACAACATAAAAGGTTCACTGAGACAAAGAGATATGGCCCAAGTGAAAGAACAGGTCAAAACACCAGAAAAATGATGAAGAGACAGCCAACCAACCTATCAGATGCACAGTTCAAAACACTGGTAATCAAGATGCAAATAGAAATGGTCACAAAATAGAGGAAAAAGTGAAGACTATGAAATGTGAAATAAGAAAAATATACAGGGAACCAACAGTGAAGGGAAGGAAATCAGGATGCAAATCAACAATTTGGAACAAAAGGAAGAAATAAACATCCAACCGGAACACATGAAGAAACAAGAATTCAAAAAAATGAGGAAATGCTTGGGAACCTCTGGGACAACTTTAAGCTCTCTAATATCAGAATCATAGGGGTGCCAAAAGGACAAGAATAAGAGGAAGAAATTGATAAGTTATTTGAAAAATAATGAAGGAAAACTTCCCCAATCTGGTGAAAGAAATAGACTTCCAGGAAGTCCAGGAAGCCCAGAGAGTCCCAGAGTAATTGGACCCAAGGAGGAACACACCAAGGCACATCATCATTAACTTACCCAATATTAAATATAAAGAGAGAATCTTAAAAGCATCAAGAGGAAAGGAAAGAGTTACTTACAAAGGAGTGCCCTACAAAATCAGCTTATAGTGATAAACTGATTTCTCAAAAGAAACTTTGCAGGCAAGAAGGGGCTGGAAAGAAGTATTCAAAGTCATGAAAGGCAAGGACCTACATCCAAGACTGCTCTATCCAGCAAAGCTACCATTTAGAATGGAAGGGCAGATAAAGTGCTTTCCAGATAAGGTCAAGTGAAAGAAGTTCATCATTTCCAAGCCCTAATTATATGAAATGTTAAAGGGACTTATCTAAGAAATAGAAGATCAAAAACTATAAACAGTAAAATGACAACAAACTCACAATTATCAACACCTGAGCCAAAGAAACCCAAAAACTAAAACTAAGCAAACAGCCTGAACAGGAACAGAATCAGAGAAACAGAGATCATATAGAGGTTTTTCAGTGGGGAGGGGAAGGGGAAGAATGTGGGGGAAGGTACATGGAATAAGAAGCATAATGTACAGGTGTAAAATAGATGGGGAGAGGTTAAGAATGGAATAGGAGACAGAGAAGTCAGAAAAGCTATACATACAACCCATGGATGTGGACTAAGGGGGAGGAATGCTGGAGGGTTGGGAGGTGCAGGGTGGAGGGGGATAAAGGGGAGAAAAAAATAGGGAGACTATTTTTTCCTATTTTGGGGAAAACTCTAACAGTATAATCAATAAAATATACTTAAAAATAGTTTCTACCTGATAATATTGTGAGAATTAAGTGAAGTAATCAATGTAAGAGTTCAGTATAGTTCCTGGAACCTATGCACACTTAACAGGTATTGATTATTATCATTTTATAACCATAACTCCCATCCTCATCATGACTTTTTATGCCATGAAGAAATGTGCTCCTCAATTTTATTATACCAATCGTTTTGTGGATTCCCTTTCAGTCGGTCAATTTAATGTTTTTTTCTCTATTTGAGTTTATGTATTTATTCATCCATCCAATACGTATTAAGGCCCGACTAGGTGCCAGTTACCATCTTAGACAAAGGGACACCATGGTGAGTAAGGCACAAATGCTTTACTCTGGGTGGTCATATTTATTGAAGAAGATGACACAGAAATAGATGCCAAATCTGGTGTTCATTCAAAGAAGGCACTTCCCAGTAGGTCTAGTTTTATTCAAATATACTCGAGCAGGGATCAGTTGCAATCAGATGCAAAGCAATTGCATTTTCCTTCCTGTTATTGGAGGGGTTGATGGATGTTAATAATAGATTAAATATACCAGACATTCCATCCACTGGAATTTACATGGCTTAATAAGGTTATTCAGACCTTATTAACATGATGAAATATTTCTTATCTGACAAAATGAAATATATTTTATATGACATAAATAACTTTGAGAGACTGTAACATTGATTTGGGGGGATTTTGGTATATTTGAGACACAGTAGGAGCATTTATGAATACAGTGGGACTCTACGGAAATTCAGAGAACCAATGAGGGCCTTAATACCAGTGGGAAAACTCAGAACTCTCAGCTTCTAGTCCCTCTGCCAGTTATGATTACTTACCATCTTCAGATTTCTCATTTGTAAAATAGGGAGACATAGGAGAAGGAATACTCCTAAATTGGATCATTCAGTCCAATCTGCTCACTCTGCAAGTGAGGAACTTGTGACATAGAAAGGTGAAATAACCTTTTCAAGGACACACAGTTTGCTATTTAAAGACATAGCAAGTCACTAAACTTCCAAGACAATGTTCACCTCTAGGATACCATTTTGTTCAATATCCAGAATATTGCAAAGTTATAATTAAGGTCTAGGATCATGGCCTTCAGACATAGCAAAGTACTTAAGCATATTCTGAATTTATGAATTATGCTTTTTATAAAGCATGGTCATTACAATTTTATTATTTTATTTAATCTTTATTGTACTTTCCCATTATCATTAAGTCCACCTATACCCCCCACCAGCAATCACTACACTGTTGTTTCTATCCATGTCATTTTTCCTTTTTGTTCAATCCCCTAAACCCTTAGCCTCTCCCCGACCTCACTAGCTGTCATACTGCTATCTATGAGTCTGTCCTCCTTTTCTTGTTGGTTGAGTTTGTTCATTAGATTCCACATATGAGTGAAATGATATGGTATTTGTCTTTCTCTGACTGGCTTATTTCACATAGCATAATGTTCTCCAGGTCCATCCATACTGTCTCAAAGGATAAAATTATCTTTTTCTATAGTTGAGTGGTATTCCATTTTGTAAATGACCCATAGTTGTTTTATCCTGTCATTTATTGATAGACACTTGGACTGCTTCCATATCTTGGTGATTGTAAATGACACTACAATGAAGATAGAGGTCCATATTTCTTTTGAATTAGTGTTTTTGGTTCTTTGGGGTGTATTCCCAGAAGTGGGATCACTAGGTCAAAAGGCAGATCCATTTTTAATTTTTTGAGGTATCTTCATACTGCTTTCCACAGTGGCTGCACCAATCTGCATTCCCACAAACAGTACAAAAAGGTTCCCCTTTCTCCACATCCTCCACAGCACTTGTTTGTTGATTTATTGACCATAGACATTCTGACAGGTGTGAGATGATATCTCATTTGTGGTTTTAATTTGCATTTCTCTGATGATTAATGATGTTGGGCATCTTTTCATATGACTCTCTGCCATCTATATGTCCTCTTTGGAGAAATATCTATTCATGTCCTTCGTGATTTTGTAATTGGATATTTTGTTTTGTTGCTATTGAGTTTTGAGAGTTCTTTATGAATTTTGGATATTAACCCCTTATCAGATGTATTGGTGAATATATTCTCCTGTTCTGTGTGTTGCCTTTTTATTTTGATGATGATTTCTTTTGCTGTGCAAAAACTTTTTACTTTGATGTAGTTTCATGTGCTTATTTTTTCTTTTGTTTCCCTTGCCTGGGGAGATATGTCCAATACAAAATTGCTACAAGCAATGTCTGAGGTTTTTCTGCCTATGTTTTCTTCTGTGATATTCTGGTTTTGGGTCTAACATTTAGGTCTTTGATCCATTTTGAATGTATTCTTGTATGTGGTGTAGGAAGGTGCTCTAGTTTCATTTTTCTGCACATATCTGTCTAATTTTCCCAACACCACTTATTGAGTAAACTATCTCTAGCCATTGTATGTGCTTGCTTCCTCTGTCCTGTATTAATTGACTGTAAAGAAGTGGGTTTATTTCTGGGATCTCTATTGTGTTCCATTGATCTATGTGTCTGTTTTTATAACATTACCATGCTGTTTTGATTACTATGCTTTATAGTATATTTTCATATTAGGTACTCTTATTCCTCCAACTTTGTTATTCTCTGTCAGGAAGACTTTGGTATTCAGGGCCTTTTGTGGTTCCATATACATTTTTGAAATATTTGTTCTAGTTTTATAAAACATATCATTGGAGTCTTGATAGGAATCGCGTTAAATCTATAGATTGCTTTGGGTAATATGGACATTGTGATAATGTTAATTCCTCCTATCCATGAACATGGTATGTGTTTCAACTTATTGTATCTTCTTCAATTTCTCTTTTCAGTGTCTTATAATTTTCTGAGTATAAGTATTTTATATTCTTGGTTATATTTACTCTTAAGTATTTTATTGTTTTTGTAGCAATTGTGAAAGGGATTGGTTTTCTTAATTTCCTTTTCTCTTAGTTCATTATGGGCATATAAAAATGCAACTGATTTCTGGATATTAATTTTTGTATCCTGCCACTTTGTTGAATTCATTTATCAGCTCTAGTAGTTTCTTGGTGGAGTCATTGGGTGGAATCTTCTCTATATTTAGTTTCATGTCATCTGCAAATAAAGACAGTTTTATTTCTTCCTTTCACGTTTGGACACCTTTTATTTCTTCTTCTTGTCTGATTGCTGTGGCTAGTACACCCAATACTATGATGAACAAGAGAGGTGAAAGCAGACATCCTTGTCATATTTCCAGTCTTAAGGGGCGTGTTTATAGTTTTTGCCCCTTTAGTATGATGCTGGCAGTGGATTTGTCATTTATGGAGTTTATTATGTTGAGGAATGTTCCCTCTATTCCCATTTTGCTGAGGGTTTTTATCAAAAACGTGTGCTGAGTTTTATCAAATGATTTTTCTGCATCTATTGATATGATTAATAGAAGGTTTTTATCCTTCATTTTGTTTATGTGGTTGGTCACATTTATTAATTTGTGAATGTTATATCCAACTTGCATTCCCAGAATAAATCCCACGTGATCATGGCATAAGATATTTTTGATGCATTGCTGTATTCTATGTGCTGATATTTTGTAGAGGATTTTTAACATCTCTGTTCATCAGGGATATTGACCTATAATGTTCTTTCTTTGTAGTGTCTTTATCTGATTTTGGAATTAGGGAAATGCTGGCCTTGTAAAGTGAGTTTCAAAGTACTCCCTCTCCTTGAATTTTATGAAATAGTTTGAGAAGGAGAGGTATTAATTCTCAGAATGTTCGGTAAAATTCACCCGTGAAGTCATCTGATCCAGAGCTTTTATTTATTGGGAGGGTTTTTGTTTTCTTTAAGATTGTATTTTTTCACTTTTAGAGAGGAAGGGAAGGAGAAATAGAGAGAGAGAGAGAGAGAGACATCAATGTGTTGTTGCCTCTCAAACACTTCATACTGCGGACCTGTCCAACAACCCAGGCATGTGTCCTGACTGGGAATCAAACTGGCAACCCTTTGGTTTGCAGGCCAGTGCTCAATCCAGTGAGCCACACCAACCAGGGCTACTAGGAGTTTATTATTATTATTATTATTATTATTATTATTATTATTATTATTATTATTACTTCATTTTCACTAGGTGTAAGCTGTATATTCAGATTCTCTAATTCTTCTTGATTCTTTCTGATTCAGTTCTGGAATTTGTATGCTTCTAGGAATTTCTCCATTTCACCCTGGTTGTCCAGTTTGTTGGCATTTAGTTGTTCATATTTTCTCACAATCCTTTGTATTTCTTTGGTCTCAGTTGTATCTCTCCTATTTCATTTCTGATTTTATTTATTTGGATGCTTTCTCTTTTTTCTTGATGAGTCTGGTTTGCCAATCTTGTTTATTTTTTAAAGAACAAGTTCTTGGACTCTTTTATTTTTTCATTTTTTAAGACTCTATTTCATTTAGTTCTGCTCTAATATCTATTATTTCCTTCCTTCTACTTACTTTGGACTTTTTTGTTTTTCTTTTTCAAGATCCTTTAAGTATAAAGTTAAGTTATTTATTTGAGTTTTTTTTCTCTGAGATAAACCTGTAATGCTATGTGTTTCCACCTTAGGATTGCTTTCCCAGTGACCCACAGATTTTGGATTGTTGTGTCATCATTTTCATTTGTTTCAAGGTATCTTTTGATTTCTTCCTTGACCTAATTGTTGACCCATTCATTGTTTAATAACATGCTATTTAGCTTCCATGTCTTTGTGTGTTTTTCAGTGTTCTTCTTGTGATTGATTTCTAGTTTAATAACATTGTGGTCAGAAAAGATGCTTGATATGATTTCAATCACCTTAAATTTACTTAGACTTGTTTTGTTTCCTAACATGTGGCCTATCCTAGAAAATGTTCCATGTACACTTGAAAAGTATGTTTATTCTACTCCTTTGGGATGAAATGCTGTGAAGACTTCAGTTAAATCCACTTGATCCAGTGTGTTATTTAAGGCTGCTGTCTTCTTGTTGATTTTCTGCCTGGAAGATCTATCCATCACAGTCAATGGGGTGTTAAAATCCTGACTGTGACTGTATTTCTGTTGATCTCTCCATTTACATCTATCAAGACTTGCTTTAAAAGTTTAGGTGCTCCTATGTTGGGTGCATAAATATTTACTAGGGTTATATTTTCTTGTTGAATTGTTCCTTTTATTATTGTACAAGTCCTTCTTTGTCTCTTGCTATGCCTTGGGTTTAAAGTCTATTTTGTCAGATATTAGTACTACTACTCCAGCTTTTCTTTCTTTACTATTGGCATAAAATATCTTTTTTCCAAGTCTTCTAGTTTGTATGTATCTTTTGATATAAGATGGGTCTCTTGGAGGCAGCAAATATATGAGTCTTGTTTTATTATCCATTCAGCTATTCTATGTCTTTTGGTTGGAACATTTAAGCCATTTTCATTTAAGGTGATTATTGATACATATGTATGTAGTGCCATTTTATTGTTAGACTGTTTTCTTCTTTCTTTTTCTTCTTCTCTTTCTTCCTCTTCCTTCTTCTTTCTTCTCCTCCTTCTCCTTCTCCTTCCAAGCCCTTTAACAGTTGTTGAAGTGCTGGTTTGGTGTTAACAAACTCTTTTAGCTTTTTCTTGCCTAGAAGGCTCCTTATTTCTCTTCCAACCTTAAATGATATCCCTCCTGGGTAAAGTAGCCTTGGTTGTAGGTCCTTACTTCTCATCACCTTGAATATTTCACACCACTCCCTTCTGGCCTGAAATGTTTCTGCTGAATAATCAGGTGACAGTTTAATTGGTGCTCCCTTGTAGGTAACTACCCGCTTTTAGGATTCATCTTTGTCTTTAAGCCTTGTCCTTTTAATTATGATGTGTCTCAGTTTCAGCTTCTTTAAGTCCAACTTGTTTAGGACTCTCTGACCTTCCTGGACTTGTGTCTTTTTCCTTCACTAGATTAGGGAAGTTTTCAGTCATTATTTCTTCAAATAGGTTCTTGATCCCTTGCTAGCTCTCTTCTCTTTCTGATATTCCCATGATGTGGATGTTGTTATGCTTCATGTTTTTCAAAACATTTCTTAAGATTTCCTCATGTTGTAAAAATTCTTTTTTCTTTTTTCTGCTCAGTCTGAGTATGTTTTTTCCTTCCTTGTCTTCCAAATCACTGATTTGATCTTTGGCTTCATCTAACCTATTGTTTCTTCCTTTCAGTATATTATTTATTTCAGATATTGCATTATTTATTTCTGACTGGTCCTTTTTTATGGTTTCTATGTCTGATTACATGCTGTTGAGTATCCTTGTAATCATTATTCTAAACTCTTTCTCTGATAATTGCTAACCTCCATTTCATCTAGTTCTTCTTCTGGAGGATTCTGTTGTTCTTTCAAATGGGGTCTGTTTCTTTGTCTTGCCATTTTGGCTGCTTCTTTATATTTTCCAATTAGTTGTTAAACTGATCAGTGATACAGCCTCAAGCTGTTATCAGCAGCCCAGCTTAAGCACATCAAAGGGGGACAAAGTAATTCCTGTGAGCAAGGCTATTGCTTCCCCTCAGGCTCATGTCACTTGGAGGGGAGTGTTCTGCCTGAGAAAGGTGGTTCCTGCAGTAATGGGCTGCAGTATAGGGAATGACTCGGCACAGGGATCCTGGCAAGTGTTCCTGCAGTTCTCTCCCCAGAGCCACCAATCCCAGACTCTATTCAAGCTTCTTTAGTCCATTTTGTGCTCCCTGTGCCAGAGCCTAGGATAAGTGGCTGAAAATGAAATTTTGTGCATTGACCCCTTAAGAGGTTCTCTGCATCTCCAGCCATCCCTCCCTGAGACACAGAAACCCTGTTGCTTTTACAATTGGAAATCATCTGGGTTCCTTTATGGCTCTGGTGGAGTCTAAGACCACCAGAGTGTAGTCTTAGACTCCACATTTTTTAGGAAGGACACCCCAACCACTGAAAGAGCTCTCTGGAACTTCAGCTTCTGCCTGTGGGAGCCCAACCAGCCCTCTCATGCCTCTTTTGCACTCCCTACCAGGAGGTTGCAAAACCTCTTGTTGTGGTGAAGTGGTTCCTTTTTTCCATCCTTGGTTATATGGCTTCATTCCAGATAATGTTCAGTTCATCATTCAGGCTGATCATCCAAACTGATCCTTGGATGAGGTTAATGTAGCTTCCACTTACTCCTCCACCATCTTAAATCTTGCTCACTACAATTATGATATTAACTTTACTTTCTTAACCCAGAAGAGGTTGCAACTGAACTGAGAGATGCAAACTGTTTTCTTTAATGTTGTTACATATATTGGGCGCATACACGGTGCGTTCACGATTAATGTTAAGCCATAACATTCAAGCTAGTCATGACCCGGAACAAATGCACCTGATATATGACTTGTATGTAACATTATTTAAGAAAAGAGTCTGTGGACTTCTGGCCAAGATTGAGGCATAGGTAAATATACTTTACCTCCTTGTACAACCAGAAGGACAACAACAAATTAAAAAAAAAAAAAAAACAAAACAGCCAGAAAATTGAACTGTATGGAAGTCCAACAGTCAAGGAGTTAAAGAAAAACATTTATTCAGACTGGTAGGAGGGGCAGAGATAGGCAGCTTGGGTGGAGAGGAAACATGGCAAAGCAGCAGCTGGTGGTCCCACATTTGCATGTGGATAAACCTGGAGGAACAAATAGGGATTGACACTGACTGAACAACCCAGAGTTTTAACACTGGGAAAAGAAAGCCTCAAAACCTCTGGCTGTAAAAACCTGGAGAGTTATGGCATTGGGAGAAACTCCTAGCCTTACAGGAGAGTTTATTGGAGAGACCCATAATGTTCAAAATGTACACAAACCCACCCACCGGGGAATCAGCACCAGAAGGGTCCAATTCACTTGTGAGTAGTGGGGGAAATTACTAAAAGCAGGCTGAGAGCCAAGCAAGCAGTATTGTTCCCTCTCTGACCACTCCCCTCACATACAGCACCATAACTCAGCAACATGGGTTGCCCAATCCTGGCAAATACCTAAGGCTCCACCCCATACCTTGTAACGGGTGTGCCAAGACAAACAAATATGGCCAAAATGAAAGAATAGATCAAAGTTCCAAAAATAGAACTAAACATTGAAGAGATATCCAACCTATCAGATGCAGAGTTTATAACACTGGTAATCAGGATGCTCACAGAAATGGTTGAGTATGATCACAAAAAAAGGAGGAAGTGAAGGCTATGCAAAGTGAAATAAAGAAAAAATATACAGGGAACCTACAGTGAAGGGGAGGAAACCAGGATGCAAATCAACAATTTGGAGCAGAAGGAAGAAATAAACATTCAACCAGAACAGAATGAAGAAGCAAGAATTCAAAAAAGGAGAGGCTTAGGAACCTCAAGCACAACTTTAAACATTCAAACACCTGAATCACAAGGGTGCCAAAGAAGAAGAGGAAGAGGTAGAAAGTGAAAACTTATTTGAACAAGTAATGATGGAGAACTTCCCCAATCTGGCAAAGGAAATAGACTTCCAGGAAGTCTAGGAAGCTCAGAGAGTCCCAAAGAAGTTGGACTCAAGGAAGCATACACCAAGGCACATGGTAATTATATTACCCAATATTAAATATAAGGAGAGAATCTTGAAAGGATCAAGAGAAGAAGAGACAGTTACCTACAAAGGAGTTCCCATAAGACTATCAGCTGGTTTCTCAAAAGAAACCTTACGGGCAAGAAGGGGTTGGAAAGAAGTATTCAAAGTCATGAAAGGCAAGCACCTACATCCAAAGTTACTCAATCCAGCAAAGCTATCATTGAGAATGGAAGGGCAGGTAAAGTGCGTCCGAGATAAGGTCACGTTAAAGGAGTTCATCAAGAGCAAGCCCTTATATGAAATGCTAAAGGACTCATCTAAGAAAAAGAAGATGATCAAAAGTATGAACAATAAAATGACAACACACTCACAACTTTCAACAACTGAATGCAAACAGAAACAAAAACAAACACAAACTAAGCAACAAGTAGAACAGGAACAGAATCACAGAAGAGGAGTTCACATGGAGGATCATCTCCAGGGATGGGGGGGAAAGTTATAGGAAATAAGAAGCATAAATGGTAGGTACAAAATAGTGGGATGTTAAAAATAGTATAGGAAATGGAGGAGTGAAAGAACTTACATGTACAATTCATGGATATGCACTAGTGTGGGGTAATGCTTGTGTGAGGGGGTACAGGTTGGAGGGGAATAAAGGGGAAAAATGGGACAATTGTAATAACATAATAAATGACATATACTTAAAAAAGAAAAGATTTTGAGTGTATCTGTCGGATTTGAAGTGTAATGTGTCTGTTTTAGGCTAGTTGGCCTATTACTACAAAATGAAGTCACCTTATTTGCATTATCCACATCATTATGTATGCATGCTCAATGGCCAGACACTATCATCCCCCTTCCCCCCGCAAATGTCCCCATTTATTTCTAAGAACTTATTAGGGTTTTCCTCTCTGACTTTTCACCTTTCTGTCACAATGTTGTGTTTAGTGCTACTAACCCTAATGGATGATGAGAGAGTTGTTTTGCTGGGCATATCTGTTTCCATAACTGATGTCCCCTCAAGAGGGGACATCATTGGAAAGGAGATCTTGTTTTCATAGAACCAAAGGACTGTATTTGTTCTTTGAGAAGCTGGAGGTCTTTGTTATCACTCTCTCAGACATTGGCCACACCAGAAAACACTTTTTTTTCTTTGCTCTCATCACTTCCATTGCTCCTGCTGGCATCACAGAACTTTCCAGGACTTCAAACCAGAGCCTCAATCCCCACCTGCTCCAGAGAGAGAAATGGATATTGTCCGCTCAAACATGCAATGTTTTCAGGTGGTTTAGAAATGATATATGTATATGCATGACATATAGTATGTATTAAGTAAATGAAAACTGATTATTATTTTAGGTTTCTTTATTAACAAAGTTTTTAAGAGCCCTGATAAGTGGTTGGATTGATGAAAGCAAATGTCATTTAATTCAGTTTTTTGTGTTCACCTTTTGCCTCAGGTGCTCTTAGAGAGGAATGAAATAGACAAAATGTGATTATTTCTTATCTGACATGAATAACTTTGAGAGAGTGTAACATTGATTTAGGGGTAATTTGGTATGCATTTGAGACACAGAGGGAACCTGATGCATTATGAGCACAGTGGGACACTTGTTAATTCATTTATTTGCTCAGAAAATATACATAATATCCAATGATTCTGGGCTTGGGGACACAAATGTGTACAAGCCATTTTAATGATTTCGGGTAACTGAGAAAGATTAGACTATACAAACTGCAGCAATACAAAACAGTGGGCAAGGGGTTTTGTTCTGAGGTTCAGAAAAAGATGCAGCAATTTCAAAACACTTTGACATATATTTTAGAACTTGATTTTCAGCCCTGGCTGGAGTGGCTCAGTTGGTTGGGCATCGTTTTGCAAACGAAAAGGTTGCTGGTTTGATTCTAGGTCAGAACACATGCCTAGGTTGTGGGTTTGGTCACCTGGGGTGCATACAGAAGGCAACTAAGTGATGTTTCTTCCCCTCTCTTTCTCCCTCCTTTCCCTTCTCTCTAAAATAAAAAAAAATAAATGTTTAGAACTTGGTTTCTACACACACACACACACACACACACACACACACACACACACAGTGATTTTAGAATTCTCTTTTGTAAATGAGAAGATGATCCAGGGAAGGTAAGTGACTTGCCCAGATTTCCTCTAATAAAAAGTCAGCCCTAGGACCTGAGTGTTCAGACTCTGAAGGCCCCTCCAATATACTACAGTGAGGAAGCTTCATGGATATATATTTAAAGAAGGATCAATTTTTACAGGTAGATCTAGGGCTAGGGCCTTCCAGGCAAATCGAATAGCAAGAATATGAAGGGTAGAAAGGTTAAGGCATATTTGGGAAAGGTAATAGAACATGTTAGCTAATGCATAAGCTATTGTAGGGGATTCTAAAATAAGAAAAGTATACTGCACTGTGACTGGATCACACATGATTTTAACTGCCAGTCTGAGGAGTTCAGAACTTATTTGACAGACAATGGTGAGGGAGAGGGTTGTACTGAATATGCATAGAAGAGGTAAAATCAGAAAGATCTGGAGTGGTGATTCAAATTGTTGTGGAGAGGATGGAGGAGGCAAGGGAATTGGTTAGGAGGCATTAAGGTAAACTTGAGTGACATGGAAGAAGGGGCAGATTCAATAACCATTGAATGGTGAATTAACATGGTGATTATGTGACGGACTTGAGAGAGAAAGGCAAGGAGTAAAGATGGCTCTCATCTTTGAGTAGAGTTCCTGGAAGAATGGTCAGACATTAACAGAGTTGGCAAATTTGTTGGAGCAGACTTAGGAGGCAAATCATGAGTTCTTTTTTTGATATATTGGCTTTATGTTGCCTTCTGTATACTGCCACCTGATTGATCCTTGGGGAGGTGAGTAGTGCATCAGAGGAAGAAGAAGAAGAGCTTAACTGACCACTCAGAGGTCCCTTCCTTCCTGTTTCAGCTCTGCTCCCCACTCCCCTGCCCCTCAAGTAAGAGCTCCTTGATCAAATGCTTAATGAATACAATGCTTGGTATGTGGTGGATATTCAAAATATGTTTGGAAAAGAAATCCATTTAGAAGATTTGTCAAGAGAAGTTTCAGGGCAAAGGCAAAGGCTTGAGTAAGGGAAAGGGGAGATGATTGCTGACATTGAGAAGTACCAAATCTAAGTCACTAAAGGTACTAATTTCCCAGACACTAAGTACTCCAAATCCTGGTGGGGACTACAAGTGCTAAAAACCTGTTGGAATTAAGAATACAGAGAGACTCTGAGGCCAAGGTACCAGATGTGTGGATGTTTAAGTCACCAGGGATAAAGGCAAAGAGTAAAAATGACTGCATTAGGCCCAGACAAGAAGGGACTTGGCTCTGAACCCTGGCCTTTAGGGACCTCACTCTGGCTCTCTTCAGCTATACCCTTCCCCATGCAGAGTACATGGGACTATGAGGTCATGTTCACTGAGCCTCTAGACCCAGCTCTGGGTACCAGGACCCTGGGATTTCCTGCTCAAATGGCAAAGCTTGCTTTTAGGGTCTTCCCAGGCCTCTTTCCTGGGTCTGTCTTCCCAGGGCCATATGATGCCACTGCTTTGCACACTCCAGGCCTGAGGAAAGGCCAAGGAGCATCTTTTATTTTATTATTATTATTATTATTATTATTATTATTATTATTATTATTCCTTACCTGAGGATATGCATATTCATTTTAGAGAGAGGGGAAAGGAGAAAGAGGGAGAGAAACATCAATGTGAGAGAGAAAAACGTCAATTGGTTCCCTCTCCTATACACCCCAACCAGGGACCAAACCCACAGCCTAGGCATATTCCCTAACCAGAAATCAAACCTGTGACCTTTTGCTTTACAGGACAATGCTTCAACTGAGTCTCAGCAGCTAGGGCCCAAGGAGCACCTTTTGAGGAAAATAGGGGAATGTAAATAGAGCTTTGGTGATGAGAGGCACGACTTGAACCTTGTGGGTAAGAGTATAGACATATGTTCTTAAGGTATGCTCTAGTGTGGGATGGGGATAGGAGATGGGAGAAAATGGGAACAAAAGTAGGATGGGGGCTAAGGGCTGTCTTCCAGACCTCTTTGCACCCCCACATTCTGAAGCAGAAGTCCAAGAAGTCAGGAAATTTAAATTCAAACCCAGACTTCCAAGTGGTAAAGAATTTGTCAATGTCAAAGATTAGACTAAATTTTATTTAAGTTTGTAAACTTGATTTATAACTTTTCAATATTTAGATATATGAAATGTAGACCTCCATTTGCAATCTTGCCCTCATATATTAGGAATCTTGGGAATCAGCAGGTTATAAATATCTCCCTGCTATGAGTCTTGAGATTCCTGTTTCTTGACATCCATCACACATTTTGGGTGATAACTTGTTTTATTACCTGTCTATTCACATACACAAAGCTATGTGGAGGCAGGAACCAGGCTGTCTTATTTACAAATATATCCTGGTGTTATTGAAAGGATAAGGTCAGTGTCATTTGCTATTGTGGCACTATTTGCCTAGCATGCCTAAGACCTTGTTAAACATGACTGCCATTTTATTCTTCTGAGATTGTCCCTAGGACTGGAAATTATTGGAAAGCAAGAACAGAACGCGACTAACCTCTCCCTACAGCCACAGTCAGCAGATAACAGTGGAACAAACTGCAGCCTGGTGTTACAATGCCCTGACAGACCAGGGGCCACACAACAGCACCCCCACCCTTTTTTAATCCAATTATAATCCAATAAAACTTTAAAGCCCCTACCCCTCAGTGCTGGTATATCTCTCCACACTATGCCCTTCTCCTTTCTTGGAGAGTGAATACAAACTTTGTTCTCTACACTTTCTTCTCTTTGTGAATTCTTCCACAGCTCGAATTGCTGACCACCCTAACAGTTATGGCAATGATTAACACATAGTAAGTGACCACTAAATATGCCTAAAATTCTAAAATGATACATGACTTATGTATTTGAGGACAGCAGATAGAATGAAGAGAAGTGGTAGAAGGGGATAAAGTAACCTGAAAAGAGAATGCTTTAATAAATTATGAGATTGAGCAACAGTCTGAAAGTTTTTCTTCCAATGAGGGAGGGCAGCAAACACACTTCTCTTGCACTAAAACTACAGTTAAAGTAGTCTATTCATTCTAAGATATAGGGGTGTATGTGTGTATTTACCCCTTAAATGAGTGATTGGACTGGGATCAGATATTTCATAGTGAGGGCCTGAAGTTCTTAAGTGGCTGATTCACTGAACTGCATTAAAAAATGTGAATTGACACTTAAAAATGAAAAAAAAAAACCTAGCTTTTGTTTTTTCTTGAACAAATTGGATCTTCAGCAAGACTGACCCACAACCCAATAGATCATAGTAGTCCAAAGTCTTAAATGGGCTCGTGTTTATGAATGGGCCATATCCCACCACTCACAAAACAAATACTCCAGGCATAGACTGGCCACCAAAGGCCTGAATTCATGACCCTTGAACCTCTGGCTCTTTAAGGCCCCTTTGCCTTGAAAGAATGTCTTCTTTAATCTCTTTATTGTTTTTATTTCTACCAGCCTTTGAATAACTCCATTGGCATTTGCATTGTACTATAGCATTGCATACCTGCTTATATCTGCCATAGATTCTGAAACTGAATTATCTCACCTGCTCCAGAAAGCAACTCTATCACTGTTTTGGATCCAAATTTCTCCTAATTATTTCTCAGATGACCTTAAGGGGAACTGCTAAACTGGAGAGACCAGGGCTTGACTGCTTTTTGAAGGCTGAGAAGATTAAGTGTGGTGATGGAACAAGAGGTGTTGGGGGCAGAAATGCAGGAACTGCCAGAGTGAAGTTTCAGAATTGAGCTTGGAAGAATGGAAACTGAGACGCTAAAACACTACTTTTATGGAGTATGCATGACATGCCAAGCACTGTTTTTAATTTTTTTTTTTTATCTGTTGAAGAGAGACATTGGAGCCATTGACTTGTTCCACCCTTCCATGAATTCACTGGTTGTGCCCTGTCATCGAACCTGCAACCTTAGTGTATGGGACGATGCTCCAACCAACTGAGCTACCTGGCTAGGACCCCAAGCACCGTTTTGATGCAAGGGATTCAACAATGAACCAGCCAATGTCCCTGAGCTTAATTTCTGTACGGTAAGCCAGATAACACATATAAACAAATATATTATATGCATATACATGTATATGTCATGTGGAAATAATGGCATTTATAAAACAAAACAGAGCCAGGGAACAGATGCTGAGGGTCGCTGCTATTTCGGGAGACTCCAAGCACCTCACGCACGAGGTGCCAGCTCCCGGTATGCTCCTCCCATGTCCCCGCCCTTGGGCGGCCTTGGGGGGTGGGGCTTCGAGCCGCACGCTTAGGGTTCCCGGCATTCCCCTAGTTTTATCTGGGCCAGAATTACGCCCCCCCCCCGCCCCCCGCGCCGGAGCGTGGCATACTGGGAGGTGTAGTTTTGCTCAGCGTCGCCGGAGGGCAGTAAAAGACGCTATGTCTGGCTCTGTTGCAGGGACAGAACTTGAAGCTCGCAACGGTTATGGGGAGATTCTGACGGGAGAGGAAGGGGTCACACCAATAACAGGATACATCCAGCCAGAATAGCGTGCAGGCCCGTAGTCGCCACGAGCACGTGACCCCAGCCTCTCCAGGCGTGCACTGTTTCTTAGTGCCGTTTCCTTCACACCCCGCCCCACTCGACAGACGGCCTGCGCCTCCCCAGGCGCTTCTGCCACCTCGCGCTCGGAGGCGTCACGGAACGTGCTCTCCTTTGCCCCTCTCCCTTCTCTCCGCTCCCTCACTCCTCCACGTCCCCCTCCCGCACTCAGACTCGCAGCCGTCTCCGCCGCAGCAGCCGCAGCTGTAGCAGCCGCCGGAGCCACGCGCAGCCATGGCCGAGAATCCCGGCTTGGAGAACCACCGCATCAAGAGCTTTAAAAACAAGGGCCGTGATGTGGAAGTGAGTGCTTCAGCGTTCTGGGCCCTCCCGGCTCGCGGTCTGGCCGGCGCCGCGGCGGCGGGGAAAGACGGGTGGCCGGCGCTGGGTTGGCTCTCGCCAGCCTCGAGTTGTCGTTGGCCTCCGCCTCTCGTCACCGGCCCAGGGTTGGGCGGAGCCGCCGACTGGACTCGGGTTGCAGCCACCCTCTGGAGCTGCGGGAGCGCAGGCCGGGAAATACGGGGGTTTTCGGCCCCGTCACGCGGGCGCGGCCTGCTGTCTGCGAGGAGGGGCTGTGGAGCTGAGGCGGGGTCCGCGGGCTGGGCCTGGCGAGGGAACCTGCGTCCTTCTCCTCCTTATTCGATTCCACAGCGGAGGGGGCGGTCGCGGCTGTCGCGCGGTGCCAGTGCTGTCTCCAGCTGGCGCAGCCCCCTCGGTGCCTCCTGCACTGTCGCACATGGAGCTTAGGCTCTGCTGGTGCCCTCACCTACCTTTGGGAACTGGGCCCAAGAGGGCGGTGGCGGACCGCAAAGAGGGGTGGGAACCAGCCGAGTTAACCGACTTATTTGAGGGTAGTGGATGGGGGAGGGTAGTAGGATGCTCCTGGACCATATTCTTATATTCTAGTGCTGTCCTTTGGAGCAGTCTTGCTGAGCTGTTCCTGCTCATACTCCTGTTATGTGGCATCTGGGGCAAACTGAAGGGGGGCAATAGTTTACCATCTATTGTGGTGAGACTTTGGAGGAGAGGTTGTTCCGACCCCGGCAGACAGGACCAGTTTTCTAAGCATTTCTTGACAGTAGTGGCGGTGTGTAGGGTAATTTTTTGACGTGTTTTACTGAAATAAATTGGATACATAGGTTCAATACTGCCTTTTTTTTAATGCATCTTGCTCCAAACTATGTTTGCAAAAGTGTAAATATTAATGTCACTCTGCATGTTGCTACACGGCATGTTGCCATTGTCTCATTCAGGTGACAGTAGCAAGTACTATTTGCAAACTTGGCTTATTGAGGCAGCAATAGAGGTCTCTGCAGCTACTAAAAGCAATGTAGCTTAATGCATAAACTTCACTGGGACTCTGACCTCTGGACTTGTTAAGGGAAAAAAGTAGTTTTAAGTCCACAGCCTCCTTTTCTAATACTAGGTGACATGATTTGCAGTTTTGTAATTCTTGCTAAGGGGTCATTGTAAATAAGAAGTATGCATTTTATCCTCTCTTACAGAGAGAAAGTGTTGTGGAAAATATGACGTACAAGGTTCTGTTTTGTAGATGAAGAGACAAAACCCAGACCATTTTTCAGAGCTACCAAATTAGATTCCAATTAGAAAAAAACCCAAGGAAATACTGTGGAAATCCTATTTGAATGAGACAAATAGAGGTCATCTGTCTCATCCTGGTCATAGTTGAGTTTCTTTTGTGAGAAATACTTTTAAGCAAAAGTGAAAGTCAGGAATTAGCAGCAAGCAATTTTGGAACTACCTGGTGTTATTGGTCCACTTTATGATAGGAGCTAATTTGGAACTTTCTGTATCAGTAATTGTTCTTGAAGCTTACTCCTATTACAGAGCAAAACTGAGGTAGTTTGAAAAATACCCATTTGTTTGTACAAAATTTTTTCCTGTCTTGGATATTGAGATAGGTTTTTTTCATATTGTTTGCCTCTATTTTGTTTTGGGAGCTCAATGATACCTAGTAAGGACCCCTGCACATTTTGGGGTTGGCCAAAAAGTCCCTATTTTTTGCCTAAAATAAAAGATACCTTTTTCATTTCACCAATAATTTTATTGATCTGGATATTTTGATTATGTCTGCTTTCTCCTTATAATGTTTATTGTTCTCAATTAATGTCTTGATTTGATTTCTATCAACTACAAGTGATCTGCCTAACTGTGGAGCAGTGTTGTCCAATGAGAAATCTCCAGTGAAAAATTTCACGAACATTTGATCAGTCACAGCACCTTCTCCATACACTGCACAACCATTTTTTTTGCATTTCAGTTGAAACTTTACCTTTCTTGAGACAATAAAGCATGATATGCTGAAAAGTTGAGTATTTTCCTCCATCTTTAGTATTAAAATGGCTACACAAAAATTCACCAATTTTGTTTTTTTTTTAATGTACACTGTTACCACAGCTGTCACAGTACAGTCTAACTAAATTGTTTTGAATGAAGTCAAAGACAACTAAGCACAACTAGAGCCACCTTATGGGAAAAAAGCAAACTTTTTGGCCAACCCTATAGGTACATGATAAATATTTACTGATCACCGGAATGTAACCAGTGACTTCTAGATTCATGGCTGCTAACTAGGCATTTCAGCCTGAAAATATTGGTCACAACGTTATGTTTCCCAGGATACATTAGGGTAACTAAGGTATGAAATAAGTTATTCAAATGAGGCTGTATGATACCTCATTTAATCCTTAAAACAACCTTATGGCTAGGTAGAGCATTATACCCACTTTCCAGGAGGAAAGTACTTAGATGAGGAAACTCAAGTGCCTAGCCTGCACAAGGTCACAATGTGGGTATGGACATTCATTCACTAATTGTCTATTTGGTATCTAACAATGTCAGATCTTAGGGATATAAAAGTGAGTAAAATGCAATCTGTACTTTAAGAAGTTTATAGTTTAGTCAGAGTGAAGAGAAAGTAAACTGTTAATTACAGTGTAGTACATCAATATATATATTCTGAGAATGCATAAAAATACGAAGATCCTAAATTGGAGCTAAGCATTCCAGGGAGATATTCTAGTTGATTCCTGTTGGATGAATGGGAGTAGACTCTGAAGGATTAAAGAAAGTTTTTCTGGAAAAGGGAGAGGGCAAGGAAGAGGCATTACAGACTTGAGGGAGCAGTAATTAAAGTGTCCTGAGAGAATGTAGTAGGGTTGAGAGAAGGGAGTGCAAGAGATGTGACTAAAGGGTAAACTAGGGTCAAATCTGATCAAATGCCTTTGTTGTGGATTTAAGACAAGCCACTATATCTAATTTCGTTTTACCCATTAGAAACTATATACTACAATGGAGATGTGTGACTAAGTAATTGTGATCATCAGGTTTTCAAAACAATGAGATACACTTTGATAAGATATCATTCCTGCCTTTCCAAGTATAGGATAGATGAAAGATAAAACATTATAAATTAAAGATAAAATACTCAGCTGATCTATAGATTAGAGGCTAGGTGCAAACAGAAAATAAGTATTTTCTAGAGAAAATAAAAGTGTAGAGTTATGCCAGGTAATTGTGAGTGGGGAGAGGTAATTTCATAGTTGTTCCATCAGGAATGGCTTTATAGAAGAGAGGTTGTTGAAAATCCAAGTGAAAAAGAAGAGAGTGAAGAGATGAGACTGTGGTGTTCTGGGACTATGTGGCAGAGAGTTGCTCGGAAACTTCTTGATAGGGAGATCTGGAAGAATTTATTTCAGAGTAGAGTTAAAAGGTGTAATATGATTAGAATAATGGAAAAAAGGTAACTCTCAGTAATGCCTAGAATTAATTCTGGATTCATAGTGCTTTTATCTTTGGGGTGTCCAACTGGTGGCCCACAATGACTGTGAATGCATCCCAACATAAAATTGTAGATTTGCTTAAAAATTTGTTAGCTCATCAGTTTTCATTAGTGTTTGTGTATTTAATGTGCGGCCAAAGACAACTCTTCTTCCAGTGTGGCCCAGAGAGGCTAAAAGGTTGGATATCTCTAAATGAATTTCCCCAAAATTGAGACTGGGGATGGTCATGGTCATAACATGGAATGAGGATTTACATCTCCTCCTTTTCTTCCGTTATCTTCTTGTACTGTGTAAAGGTCATGGAAGACAAAGGGGATGAAGGTTATCCTGAAATTTACAGGTGGAAGTAAAGGATGGAGCAATGATCACTGACAGCAGTTAGGAACTTGGATTGCAGGAATAGATTTTGGAGCTAAAACTAGGAAACACAGAGTGAAAATAATTGCTTTTATTTGGTCTGAAGTGTGTTTTAATACTAGACATTTTCATGTAAGACATTGGTTCTTAGGCTTTTTCTTTTTTAAAAATATTTAAAACTTTTAAAATACAGTTATAGAAAAGTACACAAAATAAATGTTTAGGTTATAAGTATTCACTTATATCTCAAACATTCAGGTAAATGCCATCCAGGTCAACTTTTCCTTGTACCTGTATACCTCAAGGATGTAACATTTTCCTCAGTAACAATAACTAATAATTATTATTTTAAAGATCTTAACAGTTACTGACTCTTTACAGTGTATCTGTACCAGGTGTTTTATGTGTTATTTATTTAGTCTTTATAACAATCCTGTGAGGTACACACTGTTACTATCCACATTTACTGAGGAGGAAACTTGAGACCTACAGTTCTTACCTAGCCCTAAATCACAGAAATAAGTGGCAGAGTCTAGACTTACAGTGAAGTAGCATGATGGAAAAGCTAGAGCTCTTGCTCACTGTTCTGTGCTGTTTCTCCACTGATTGGAGCCTGAGACTTAACCTGTGTGATGCACATATGAAAGTTAATGAATGGGGAAAATATTTAAGAAATCTTAAATATATCACAAAAATTCCTATTTTTTTTTAAAACTTTGCTAATAAAAATTTTTGACATTCTATTCATCATTTGTTTTATTTGCCCTTTTTTTTCCATTTTGCTCTTACAAACTTTCTAGTTAGTTGATTTCAATGAAAAGTAGTAACCTATATTCTTGGGATTAACACAAACTTCATGCTTTAGTTTCTAAATACTAGGTATTTTTATAAATATTTTTACATTTGCAGATTCAACTAATACTCTCTCTGGAACCTCTATTTGTAGAGGGTACTATATCTAACAGTTTAAACCTAAAACTTCACTTCCTTCATTTTTCTGTGTTAGTGATCTGATGAGCCCTTTTATTTTTACCTTTGTTGCCAACCTTTCTACCAGTGCCCTGATTTAGGCCCCTGTTATTCTCACTCTTACAAGTGTGATAGTGCACCTGTTTTTCCCTGTTTCTGGTATCTTCCTTCACCAGTGTATCTTGTGGATTGATTTTTCTGAAATCTTTATGTCTAACTTTCCTGATAAGATCATTCCCACTGCCTTCAAGATAAAACTAATTAAAACTAAAACTCCTTAGCATGCCACACATAGTTCCACCAAAGGCCCTATCTTTTCTACTTCACCTACCACTTTTCTTTATATCTTCTTTGTGCCAGCCCTGATAAAGTATTTGAAGTTGTAAGTAACCAGTACAATTTCCTCTCCAGGACTTTGTACATACTATTTTCCTCTATATACCTTCTTTTGCTCTCTGTTGAGTGAGGCTCACTCTGGCAAACTCCTTTCTCAATTCAGACTCCTTCACATATATTTGGAACACCAAGATGACAGTTCTGCCAAATCATGCCATTCTAGTTCAAAACTCTTTAGAAGTTCTCTGTAGAGCCTTTCCTGGTTGACCAATAACATACTTATCACTATCAGTTCCTATTCTTTTCCTTCTCTCTAATGCTTTCCTCATTAAATTTTCCTTTGCCTCTTTGGGATTAATTGCTGTGAGGTACAACAAATTGTATGTGTGTATACAATATATGTGTGTTAAAGTATGTTGGCTCTGTCAAGAAGCTCAGTGAGAGTAGAGATCTTGGGCTGTGATATGACAGATAATTTTGTGACCAGTATATAAAATTTAGTAAGTACTCTTTGAGAAGAGAGACTAGATAATATATACTTGAAAACACTCTACGTTTGGGAGTGAAAAACACAATATTATTCTAAGATATTAATAGGGTTTTTTTTTGGTGTTAACTTAATGGCAGTGATACTGTTGCCTAGCCCTCCTCTGACAGTGTTTTCTGCTGTAATGTATTTCTGTAATAAGAACTAACTCATACTTGAATGGTAAAGAGGAATGATGTACTTAATGTAGAATTCATGTTGGTTCTTATTTAATTCTTACCAGCACATTAACTGTTTAGCACTCCCGAGTAACAGCAGTTGAACACAAACAGTTGAAGTCAGACAGGAACACAGTTGAACACAGCAAGCCCAGGAGTATGCACATTGTCCATTGACCCATGTTTTGCCCCTCAGCTTCGTTTAACTATATGTTCTGTCTATAGGTGCTTATTGCTTCAAATGTCTTGATGTATTTCTTCTTTCTTCCTGATTTTGCAGAACATGAAATTTTTCAGTGTATAGCAGATATACTATAATTATCTTTCCTTAAATGTATTAATAGCATATAATCTTTCCTGGTCCTTGTACCTGATTAATTACAGTTTTTAAGTTGGTTTTGCCATCTTTTATTCCTATTCATTGAGTGTGGCCATATCTTGGGATTCTATCTGTGAATTTCCTGTATACACCATTTTTCTTGCTCACATCAGCAGCTTCTTTAGTTTTAACCATGATTTTGGAGACAGTGGGGGAATTTAAATCTGTTTTAATCTGCTGAAAATTAATCACGTGAGTATCACATCAGTTTGTAAAGCTAGAAGTGTTTAAAGTTATGTGATGCCTTTGTTTTTTTCTTTTTTCTGTTTATGGCATCATCAATTTCACTGTGACCTGAATTTGAAACTTGAGAGGTTTGTTGGACTCCTTTCTCATCTTCCACATTCAGTCAGATGTTAGTCACGTCGCTTGAATCTGTGTTCAGCTTACTTACAGCTTTTATTACCAGGCACTTTAAAAGTTGCCTCCAAAGTGGTATTCTTCCTCCAATTTATAAGATTTTTCAGTGACCCTAATTACCTGGTTATCTCTCCAGGGTCAGCTTCCTTCCCCCAGCCTCCACAGCTCTTTAAGCTCTGGCAACACTGAACTACTTAGATGCTTATGTGTAATCTGGAATCCCGCCCTTCCCTGTTTGCCAATGCTATTTCTGTTCTCATGGGCTATTCTGCTGACTGGAATACCCTTTCCTGCCTCTTGTTGACTGGCTAATTTCCTACCCGTCTTAGTAATCAACTTTGGGTTTAACTTTTCTGAGAAATTTTTCTGAATTCCTTTCATACTCCCAGGTTGAATGTAGGTACACTTCTTCATTCCTGGAAGAACTCTGAGTATATATATTTTTCTCATTGTAGTTGTGATAATATATTTTTATTATGTTTTAACTGTTTTTTCTACTATGTTATGAGCTTTTTTAGGACAAAAACTATATATCTCCATTGCTTACTTCCTGGTATAGTGGCTGGAACAAAGTAAGTGCTAAAATATTTATTGAATAAATATATCCATTATAGGTAGCACCAGCACAGTAATTTCTCTAAAATATATTTTTGAACTGACACTTTTAATCTTTAGTACCTTTTCCTACTGCTTCTCATATCAAATCCAAACTTTCTATTATGATAGGTAAATTATTAGGAGATAAAGATACATGCATAATAAATTAATTTCTAAGTTTTTCTTATTTTTAATCATAAAAATGTTCTAATATATAGAAAAAGTAGAGAGAATCATATATTAGTTCCATATGCATACCACTGAGATTTAATAAGTAACAATTTGCTGTATTGGCTTCATCATTTGTTTATCTGTACATAGCAGATGTGGCATTTTACAGTAAGACTTAAGGCTACTTCTCTAAAAAATAAGAATGTATTCTTGCATAAATACCACATCACCCTGACACAACTAATGCTTTCCTAATAACATCTGATCCAGTCCATATTTAAATTTCCCCAGGTTTTTTTTTTTTTTTTTTACATTTGGTCTAAACAAGATTATATCACATTTGTCTCCTCTACTCCAGAACAGGCTTTCCCTTTATTTTTTTTATTATGGTAAAATATGTAACCTATTACCATTTTAGATATTTTTTTCTTATTTTAATTGTTATTCAACTACAGTTTTCTGTCTTTTACTCCCATCCCAGTCCACCCCACCAGTGCTCCCCACCTCCCTCCCATTTCCACCCCCCTTAGTTTTTGTCCATGTGTCCTTTATACTTGTTCCTATAATTCCTTCCCTTTTCTCCCTGAATTTCCCTCCCCTTTCCCCTCTGGTTACTGTCATCCTGTTTTCTATTTCAATGTCTTTGGTTACATTTTGCTTGCTTGTTTTGTTTTGTTGCTTAGGTCCCTGTTAAAGGTGAGATCATATGGTATTTGTCTTTTACCGCCTGGCTTATTTCACTTAGCATAATGCTTTCCAGTTCCATCCATTCTGTTGCATAGGGTAGGAGCTCCTTCTTGCTTTTTGCCACATAGAATTCCATTGTGTATATGTACCATAGTTTTTTGATCCATTCATTTACTGATGGGCACCTAGGTTGCTTCCAACACTTGGCTATTGTAAATTGTGCTGCTATGAACATTGGGGTGCATAGGTTCTTTTGGAATGGTGTTTCAGGGTTCTTGGGATATAATCCTAGCAGTGGGATTGCTGGGTCAAAAGGCAGTTCCATTTTTAGTTTTCTTTGAAAATTCCATAATGTTTTCCATAGTGGTTGTATCAGTCTGCAATCCCAGCAACAGTAAACCAGGGTCCCCTTCTCTCCACAACCTCTCCAACACTTGTTGTTTGTTGCTTTGTTTATGATGGCCATTCTTACCGGTGTAAAATGGTATCTCATTGTGGTTTTAATTTGCATTTCTCTGATGGCTAGCGATATTGAGCATCTTTTCATGTGTCTCTGGATCATCTGTACGTGCTCCTTGGAGAAATGCCTGTCCAGGTCCTTTGCTCATTTTTTAATTGGGTTGCTTATCTTCTTGGAATGGAGTCGTGTAAGTTTTTTGTATATTTTGGAGATTAAAACCTTGTCTGAGGTATCATTGGCAAATATGTTTTCCCATATAGTTGGGTCTCTTTTTATTTTAATGCTGTTTTCTTTAGCTGTGCAGAAGCTTTTTATTTTGATGAGAACCCATTTGTTTATTCTTTCCTTCATATCCCTTGCTCTGGGGGACATATAAGTAAAAATGTTGCTGTGAGAGATATCTGAGATTTTCCTGCCTATGTTCTCCTCTAGGATTTTAATGGTGTCACGGCTTATATTTAAGTCTTTTATCCATCTTGAATTTATTTTTGTGTATGGTGTAAGTTGGTGTTCGAGTTTCATTTTTTTGCATGTAGCTTTCCAGTTCTCCCAACACCATTTGTTGAAGAGACCATTTTTACTCCATTTTATGGTGTTG
>PVKM010011270.1:0-33521 GCA_004027735.1 Carollia perspicillata
GCTCTGTGTCTGTTGCCAGCAGTTAGACTGAAAGGGACAAGAAAGCATATCTGTCTAGCAGACTCTGCTTTTAAATTAAACTCGGGACTTCTTCCCCATGAAGCAGCAGGATAGTTGTCTTGCCCTCATCGATCAGTTCATTTTTTTTCTCTTTTTAAATGGTATGTATTTTATTAGTTGTATTAGTACATTCTCATAAAGGCAATTTAATGGAAGAACCTTCCTTTGGCATTTGAAGCATTTGAAATAACACAAAATAGAACTATTCATTAAAAAAATCTTTATTTGGGTAACAACAAAAAAAGGCAGGTTAAACCACACACAAGTCTTTCCTGTCTTGCAGCCGGACACTGAAGGGGCCTAATTTACTGGTCTCTTCTTCAGACTTCCAGAGATACAACGTGTAGAGACGTGTTTGCTGGACTTCGGGTGCCCTGCACCGCTCGTGTTCTCTGTTGTTTCGAGGCAGGCTCTTCTCTGCCTGTTGGTGCCGGTCCAGCTGCACCCTTTTCATCATGAGCATCGTCAGCGTTAACTTTCATTCTCTTTCCCAGAAACTGTACTTTTCCTTTAACAGACCCAACCTTGGCGGCTTTAATTCCTTTTCCTTTTTGTCTGTGACCTTTTGATTTCCATTTGTGTAGGGATTCTTGTTGATCCTCAGGGATTTTTTCAAGACCGTTCTTTCTCCCTCTCCTGGGCCTTCCCTACATCTCCTCTTTTTTCCATAATTGTAGGTTACCGTTCTGGCTTCCTCGTCTTTCTCTATTGCTTCTGTAGCTTTTTGTTTAAATGGAATCATTCCCTCTTTTGTTTCTCTGATAAAGTCTATTCATTTTATTTCCCAACGATTTGAGAAAAGTAAGTGTGGGTCTTCTCTATAGGTCTGATCATTTAAGTCAGCCCCAAATTTCTGTAAATATCCAAGCTTCTCTTCTGGAGTTTTCATTTCAGCATCCATAGTACTTCTGTTATTCTTCATTAACTCTTAATTTAGCTTACACTTTATTTTGCTTTCTTCATTTTTTTTTTTTTTTTTTTTTTTTTTTTTTTTTTTTTTTTTTTTTTTTTTTTTTTTGCAAAGTAATCTTCCTTGAAAAGTATTAGAAGGCATGTATGTTAATGCTTCTGGGCAGGTGTTTTTAAGAAACTTTTTAGCAAATCCAGGACTATCAGATACTGCAAATATTGATTCCTTAAATGCCTTGTGTAATGTTTTTATTCATTTGAAGATTCTGTACTTGACCTTTATCTTTTAATCTTTCTCTTATTTCGCCAAGGGTTGTACCAGTTGAGAAGCCTTTCATGTAAATGGGTCTGTTTTTACATAATTTAAAAATATTTATTAGTAATTAGAAAGACCTTTCATATTCATGAGAGAGAGGTTGCATGGAGAGCTTCTGATTTTTAGCTTTATGTTCATTTATTTCCATGAGTTTTGTCTTTGATTTTCTTAATGCTTCTATTAAAATCTCTCAGGCAGTTTAGCATGTTGAATTTCATTATCTCCAGAGGTGTCCAGCTGTTGTCCAGTTTGATCTGTCACTTTGAAATTTGTCTCATGGCAGCTTAGTCACCAAAGTAACACTGGTTTGATGACAGATTTTGGTCCCTGAGCAGCCATTTTTTTTCCGCTGTCACCATTTCCATTTCAAATGTGTGAGGAAGGCTGTGGAGTTGCAGCATTCCTTGTACAGGCATCCATTTCCCACTGGGTGACAGGATGGCCCCTTATTTACTTTTGTTAACTTTTTAATTTCTAATTCTTTTTAAGTTTTTCTGAAGAGTTGCAAAGACACAGAGAATTCCCATATACCCCTCACCTAGGGTGATGTCCTTTTTCTGTTCCAAATTAGGACACTAGTCTAACCCCCTTTAATTTGTGACAGTTTCTGTCTTTTCTGGTCTTGGTACCGTCGAAGAACAGTTAGGTATTTTGTAGAATGTTCCTCAATTTGGGTTTTTCTGGTATTTTCTCATGATTGGACCGAGGCTGTGGATTTCGGGGGAGAAATACACAGAGATACCTTTCTTGTTGGATCTTCCCTGTGAACCCATGACACCAACATGACATCACTTCGATCACCTGGTTAAGATGGTGTCCGTCGGGTTTCTCCTTTGTAGAGTTACTTCCAGTTATCTGTTCACTAGATGAGTGACCAGTTCCTGCTCACCCTCACGGGGGTGGGAAGTAAGCTTTACCTACTAGAGGGAGGGGTATCGAGGAGTTTGTGGGCATATGTTAAAATAGTGAGAGTGAATAATCAGTACCTTGGGGGAGGTATTTTGATGCTGTGCAGATACTCTAATTTTTCTTAAAGGCTCAGGGAAACCAGTTCTCTCAGAAGGAGGCAGAGAATTGCATCAGAGAAAAGGTCAAATTGTGGATGATGGGTAAAGAAGTGGTGTATATTATGAGTCTACAATGGAATATGATTCAGCCATTAAAAAGAATAAAATCTTGTCATTTGCAATAGTATGGCTGGACCTAGAGGGTACTGTGGTGAGTGAAATAAGTCAGTCAGAGAAAGATAAATGTCAGATGATTTCACTTATACGTGGGATTTAAAAAAGAAAAGAAAAGAATAAGCAGAACAGAAACAGACTCACAGACAGAGATTGTGGACTGGCGGTTGCCAGAGGACAGGGGGGTTGAGGGGATGGGCCGAAAAGGTGGAGGGACTGAGAAGTACAGACTGGTAGTTACAGATGGTCATGGAGATGTAAAGTACAGTATAGGGAGTGTAGTCAATAATGTAATAACTAGGTACAGTGCCAGGTGGGTACCAGATTTATTAGGTGATCACTTTATAAGTTATATAAATGTCTAATCATGGGGTTGTACACCTGAAACTAATATAATATTGTGTATCCACTGTAATTGAAAAATAAATTATTTTTAAAAAAGGTCAAATTATGTCAACTAAGTACTTGACCTTTTCATTTAAGCTTTACTACAGAGCTATCTATATTATAAATGGTGCTAATGGTCCTGTTCTTGTATTATTGACTCTTCTATCAATTTTTTTGAAGAGTAGAATCATTTATATTAACTGAATGGGGTTAATGAGGATACATTTGAGAAACAAGGTAAAACATCAATAACATTTTAATTTCTTTCTCATTAATCAATGACACAATGCTTATTTTATCTCTTAGCTTTTATGTCTACCAAGTAAGAAGCTTTATATATAGGGGTTGGCAAAAGTAGGTTTACAGTTCATATAGAAAAATAACAAATAATAATACAAGAAGCAACTGTAAACCTATTTTTGCCCATCCCTGTATATAATATGTACAAGTATGTATATGTATATGTGTGTGTGCATGCATGTATATACAATTACATAGATACATATATTGATGTTAGTAGCTCCAAATGGCTTGTATCACATGTCTCAAATCCATCAGTCAGAAAATCTTTCGTGTTGTGCTTCTTTACATAAGAGACGGTTATGGTGCCCTGCGGAATCAGGAGGTGCAGTCTTCTACAGGTGCCCCAACAGGAGTCGATAGTGAGGAGGCACGTTTCAGTGAGGCGGTAGTCATTCCAGCCCACCCCGGCTACTCTGCTGAAGTTGGGACAGTTCTGCTGTAGCCCTGACTGCCCCGGGGTGCTGTCTGAACAGCGGCTGGTCCAGAGAGAGAATGTGGTTAACGTGTTTTTAGATTCCTTAGGGGGAAAACATCATGACATTTTGGCGTATGACATAACTATTTATTCCTCACTGCTATTCTCAGCAGCTCCATAATCTAAATGTATTGTTCAGATATTTCAGTTTAGTAAGGGGAAATCTGGAGTAATAGTATTTGGTACAGTGCCAGATACAGGGAAGGATTTCTAGCACTTAAAAGAATTGTGAAGTCTTAAACAGATGATCAAGATTTGGCAGTGGTGGTTTAATAGTAGTCAAATTGAATTTGACTGCTGTACTGAGAGTTGGCCTCTTAACTGTATATTATTTCTTTGCTCCAGAACAGATTTTTTGTAATGTGCTATTGTCAGAAATATTTTTACTTCCTCTCCTTCCCTTCTCTTCCCTTCCTTTTCCTTCCCTTCCCTTCCTTCCCTCCCTTTCCCTTCCTTCTTTTCTCTCTTTGTCTCTCTCTCTCTGTCTCTGTCTGTCTGTCTCTCTCTCTGTCTCTGTCTCTCTCTGCAGAAGGCAGCATTTCTGATTCTCGGGGTCATTAGGGTAGGGTTAGAGTGGGGAGGGGTGGGGGTTGGGAGAAGGAGTGGTCTTGCAGGAATTTGCAGTGGGGAAGGCAGCATTGTTGTGGTATGTTCTGGAGCCAACTTCTGTATTAGTTTGAATAGCAATATTTACTTAATTTGGGGTGGCGGGGGTAGTTGAGGTATAGGCATAAATAAATGTGTTAAAATAGTTCTTTTTATAGAGCACCTGGCTGGGTATTTGGTACATTATGTACAGTGTTTTATTTAATCAAGATAAGCCTGCAAAGTCAGCATTGGTCCATTTTACAGAGGCAAGTTAAGCTCAAAAGAAAGTGAAATGACTTGCCCAGTGTCACATAACTAGTATGGGATAGATCTATAGTATGGTTTCCTATTTGTCTGCTTACAAAACTCACTACTGTTCTTTGTAGTGAGCTGTTGCCTTCTGCAGAATGCTTGCAGTTGGTTCTGCAATGATAGGCTCTTTGGATATATTGAATAGAAAATGAGTCATTATACGGTTTGGAATAGTTATGTCCCCCCACCTCCATAGCAGAAACAAGACAAAACAGACATTTGTCTACTTCGAAAAAATTATCCTTGTTGGATAGTTTGGTGCCTTTGATCTGGCCATGACAATAAATAAAAACATTTCTTACTTGTACTTGTGTCACTTATACTGAAAAATATGAAAAAAATGTGGATTTATTTCAACTCTCTGGCTTGTATTATTATGACAGTTACTCAGGAGCTCTGATATGGAAGTAAGTTTTTCTTCACTGCTGATACTCATTAACTCAAGCAAAAAAACAATTATGTGTTAAACTATGTATGGTGTCTGTGCAAATGAAACTCATGAGCTTCATATTAGGAAAACTGACAACGTATTACTACTGTTAATATTTTCCATATTACCTCTAAGGTTTCTTTAGATATCTTCGCCCCATAATTTTGAGAGAAAATGGAAAAAGATTTCTGTTGGGGCTTGGACGAGTTTTGGCAAAAGTTGTGATTTTAATAGTCATACATAAATTCAGGTTAACCTCAGCAGACCATTGAACATTTTTGCAACTTGATCCCTATTTTTTAAAATTTAAATTTTCACCTGAGAATATGTTTGTCGATTTTAGAGAGAGAGGAATGGTTGGGGGAGAGAGATACAGAGGGAGAAAAACATTGATGTGAGCAACATTGACTGGCTGCCTCCCTTTCGTGCCCTGACTGGGGATCGAACCCATAACCCAGGTATGTGCTCTCTCACTGGCAGTCGAATCCGCAAGTTTTTGGTGTACGGGATGATGCTTCAACCAACTGAGCCATCCTGTCAAGGTCGATGATCCCTATTTTAAAGTGAGAGAGTAATTATTTGCAAAGTGTTTCTGAATCCCAGATTAATCTTTAGTTTTGATTGGAGCCTCAAGTGATGCCATTTTTAGTGTAGGCTAGTTTTAACTATATATAGGAGCTATATTTTTTCCTGATATTTTGAAGCCAGCATGGTATTGCAAGTTAGTAATGCTTTAGTTTGCGTATGGTGTAAATGGGGTTTGGGAATGAGCTAAGGTACTTGTGTGTACCTTTCCTTAGAGCAGGAAGTAATTTGGGGGCTCTCTCTGTGTATAGCCAATAATGACAAATGGACCGAGTCTGGGGCAAGTTTTCTCTTTAGGTCTCGGCCTCTTTTTTCCTCTGTGGCACTCCCTCTCCTTTCCCAGTTAGGTACTTGACTACCTGTTTTCGTGCCCAGAGCTTTTATGCACTCATTCATGCTTTGCTTGCTCTCAGGCTATCTCTCCCAGGAAACCTGCGCATGTAAATTTAGTATTCATACTTCATGCTCCTACTGTGTGCGGCCCCAGGCCACAGCTGGAGAAACTGGAGGGAGTGTTGGCTCGAGAAGCAGTCTGTTTGGAGTGCTCACGGGTGGGACTGTACCAGGACACCCTTACAGGAAAGAAAGTATGTTGGAAAGCAACAGGTGAAGTGAAATCGTTTTAGAGCAGGCTGCTCGGTGAGGTCTTGTCAAGACATTCCCATGCACTGGTATTTGAGTATTTGAAAGGTGTGCTGTTAGCAAAGACATTATTAAATCTGGTCTGTGTAGGAGTGTGCATGTCTGTCAGATGTGCAGTGTCATTCCTAAAAACATTTGCTGCTCCTGATGTAACTTTACAATAATGCGTCTTCGACCCTGTGTATTTGATTTTCTTGCACCCAATCCCCACTGCACCTGGTTGCTGTGAACCATACTAGTTTACAGTATGATCATTTAATAAAACAGCACTAATTCAAGTGGATTGTTTCCAGTATTCTCCCTAGTTATTCTTATGCTTTTTTTCTTTAAAATTTAAAGTCATAATGAAAAAGTGAGTTGTTTCTTGTTTTGAAGCCAGAAAATAGAGGATTAAGAACTGTTGTTGCATAATGAATTCATAGCTGGAACAAGTTAGTGTTCGCCTGGATAATTTCTTCAAATAGCATCTTCAGTCTCTTGCATTGCTCCTGCTATGCCAATCGTCAGCTGTTGACTTAGGAAAAATATACAGCCACATATGAATTGCTTTTTTTTTGACCATGTAAGGTCCCTATTACTTTTCTGCAAGTGCCCTTTAAGATTCCCAAGGGTGCTAAACTACTCTGAATTGAGTGAAGTTGTTGTATTTTGAACTTTTGGTGTCTTTTCCCTCATTCTTCAAGGAGCATCCTAGAATGTACACTCTGAAACACAAAAACCTCAGATACCATATGGTCCATATCTGTCGCTTTTCAGGTGGGGTAACTGAGACTCATAAAGTTGGGGTTAGACCTAAGGCCATATCGATGTTTCTTGGATATGAACTGCTCAGATAACTATCTTTCCTGTAGGTTCATGGACAGTGTGGTCTCTAAATCTTACCAGTAGACACCCCATTGAATTCCAGTTTTTATTTTAGAGAGGAATTTGAGTTGATTCCTTTGGGGTAAACTGTGACCAGCTTGATAATAGAAAGGAAGTAGAGATAATTTCAGAGTTAAAAGTTAGGAATATTCTTTTCTAAACAGATTCGTATAGGATGAGAAAGAAATCCGGAGTCCCACGTAAGCCAAAAGGTCCTATCTAGTGTCTGTTTTCGATCGATCTTGTTCTAATACCTCTACGCATGCCTGACATGGACATGTATCTCTTTCTCCTGTCCACTTTCCACATTTGTTTTTGTTAGACTTGAGATTCAGGTTATTACTCATTGGTTTTCATGTTTGTAATTTATGTCCTTCTAATATTTCTTGGGGGTGGGAACCCTGGAAAGGGTAAAAACTGAGGCTGATTTTCATTTTTATCAAACCCTTCAGGGACCAATTTAATTTTCATTTGATAGCTTGGTTTCCAGTCTTTAAATGTAGCTCTTCTCCCTTTTTTTCTTAATCCCTCGAGAGACCTTGTCTGTCCACGTTCATTTAGTGCAGTCTAGTACCACACCGCAGTCTAGTGTCACAGCAGGTCCAGCGGGCGCTCAGGAAGTACTAACAATACAAGAGTACCACTTGGTTCCGAATGGTCGGTCCGAAGTGCTTCTCTGCCGAGAGACAGATGTGCTTCTCTTACTGTCCACTCTGACCCCCACATTTTTCTGGACCAGTTTATTTTCAGTTTTATATAGGGGCAGTGGATTTTGAAGTAGTCTTTCTGTTGTAAACCTGGCTGCTTTTACAGGGAATTAACCTACCAGAAAATCATATTTTTAGCAGATCATAGTTTAGAGCGGGGTGTCAAATTCATTTTCACCAGGGGCCATATCAGCCTCGTGGTTGCCTTCAAAGGGCCAGAATAATTTTAGGATTGTGTAAATGTAACTACTTCTTAACTGTTAAGGAGTTGAAATTATATTCAGCCCTTTGAAGGCAACCATGAGGTGGATATGGCCCCTGGTGAAGATGAGTTTGACACCCCTGGTTCAGAGTATAATAGAGAACCTGTGATTCTCCCTTTGTAGACATAAAGTTTCAAGGTTCAAAATTTTACAGACATATGCCCTGGCTGGTGTAGCTCAGTGGGTTGAGCACGGGCCTGTGAACCAAAGCATTGCTGTTTTGATTCCCAGTCAGGGCACATGCCTCGGTTGCAGGTCAGGTCCCCAGCGGGGAGTGCACAAGAAGCAACAACACATTGATGTTTCTCTCCCTCTTTCTCTTTTCCTCTCTCTAAAAATAAATAAGTAAGATCTTTAAAAATTTTTTACAGACATAGATATAGGGATGTAAGGAAAAGGAAAATATGCTTGGACCATCCTTTCTTTCAAAGCATCCTTGACGGAGAGAGAACCATATGAATTGTGTGCGGTGAAGCCACTGGGTTGGCATACAGCAGCCTGGCTCTGAGTATGGCAGGCATCTTAGCCTCCTAACGAGAGAGAATGTGAATGTGTGAAATTGGAATTCATTGTGACATGCAGTCTTTTATGTGCTTGTGAATGAAGGCAAGGGTAGAGTAGGCGGAGGATTTCTTTGACTCGGTCCCGTCTGCGGCATTTGCTGAAGCCGTGATCAGGCGGTCTTTCTGTGGCAGCAGTGTACGAGAGACAGTGTGTTTCAAGGTGAAAGAAAGTATTGGAGCTCACTCTCAATTGTTACCCCGAAGGCAAGCTTCCCTGTCTCACTGTAAGAACTCCTGCCCGTGTGTATTGTGGTTTTTGCTTATTTTGCGTTTAGAAGGGAATGGGTGGATTTTCTGACTGTCATTAGAGTGAGGAGACAGGTGCACATCACTTCTTTGGTACTGACTTGAGCCAATGACACATTTAAAAAACAAACAAGATATTAACTTTGCTTCAACTTGCTTGTGCCTTTGTGACCACAAGTTTAGGTATCTCTTTTCTACATATGCAATCACTGTTGAGAGTTGGTTTCCTACCCAAGGGACCCTGTAATGTTGATTATTTTCCTTCTATCCAGGATGTCACCACAGCACAGGAAGCTGACCCAGAGGGGAAGATAAAAGAAACTAGCCTGTGTGATTCGGACGTCAAGGGCATTTGTTTCAAAAGTTCAACTGGGAGTCTGAGATAGGAAACATACAATCAATTTTTTAATCTTTGTCTCTTGTCTTGGTATTTACATTTATTTAAAGTATTTGTAACGAAGATACTTGTATATTATGGTTAGAAAAGGTCCTTCTCTTGATTAAGATGAATGAATTATAACTAGCTCCTAACACACTTATCTCAAGTATTGCCTCCTGGAGTTTTTCTTCCCAGACCTATTTATGGAGAGACCATGAAAAATATCTGATGCAAAAGTAGTAAAGATTGGTTATTTGTTAAAGCTGGTTGGTAAGTATTGTACATGGGCGTTACATGTTTGAAATCATTCATAATAAAGTATTTAAAAATAAATAGAATCTGCCCTGGCTGGTGTGGGTCAGTGGATTGAGTGCTGGCCTGCGAAGCAAGGGGTGGCTGGTTCAATTCCCAGTCAGAGCACAGGCCTGGGTTGCAGGCCAGGCCCCCAGTAGGGGGTGCATGAGAGGCAACCACACACTGATGTTTCTCTCCCTCTTTCTCACTCTCTTCTCCTCTAAAAATAAATAAAATCCTTAAAAAAATAGAATATCAAGAATATATTTCAAAAGGTTTTAAAGCATTTTAGGGGGAAAGACATTGCTCATTTGGGGGATTTGGGTTCAAAATAGGAATAATAGTTATGCAACTTTCTTAGTACACAGGAAATAGTGCTGGAGACGATCAGTGAATGGAAGCGAATAATTTGTTACATAATCATAATAAAATATTACCTACTAAATTATGACATAATTATATCACCACATTTGGAACATGTTTTGTTGTAGACAGAAATGATGCTTCCTCTTGCAAAACAAGGTTGCTTTTCTTCAATATATTTTCTTCTGCTAGATGTAAAATTTAGCTCTCTATGGTTTGTAGTTTAAATACTTAAGACTCTGTCTCACTCTCAAAGTAAAGTAAGTTAGAGAGTCCACAAACCTGAAGTTAACTAAAGGCAACTAAAATGTTTGGCATAATGTTATAGGTGAAAAAATATAAAAAAGACGGCTTCACGGCATTTCCAACAATTGAATTCTGTTGATTTTTTTATACTGAATTCTGACTCCTCTTGTGACAAATTCTGTTTCATTTCCATGCCTTACTTCTTGATTGAAAATGATGTAATTTTTTGAGATTTTGTTAATTTTAGTTAGTTCTGGATATTCTAATGCAAATTATAGGTGTTTAGTCCTTATCTGCCAACTTGTAAGTTATTTGAATCCTAGGTCTCGGTTGCTCGATCGTTGTTGAGACGAGGATAATCGAGTAGCCTGCTGCGTGCCTACGCCACACTGCTCTGCAACCTGTGCCCACCAGCACCAGCAGAAACTTGCTTCACGTAGCTCATTCCAGGAATTTCAGAGCATCTGATGGTGTCTATATGGAATCAGATGCATATGTTAAAAGTGCAGAAGAATACCTTTGTGGGTCCTCTAGGTGGCAGAACAGTTACAGCAAATGTACCTTAGGAGCCAGTCCAGGAAGTGTGGGGAGGGAAGAGCAAGAAGGATGGGGTGAGTCGGGGACCTGCTACATAGCCGGGCTCTAGGCTTTCCATTTCAACCCAGCCAGGGTAGATCTGCTTTTATATGCTCTACATAGCGTGGTGTTGTCTAAGATTTTGTTTGAAAGAATGTGATACTGCTAAAAAATGATGGGTTATCAAAAAACCTTGAGTTGTGCGCACCAACATTAAATAAACCCTTGATTCCTGTGGGGACTCAATATAGGCATTGGTACAAATGCCCCCAGCGCCTCTAGAGAGTGTCGCAGACTCCATCCCAACACCCGTGCCTATGAACTCTAGAGTGAATGCTGCTGGCTTCAACTCTCTTCTTGCCTTCATTTCTATAAGAGAGGATGAGGTATAGCATAAGCTTTAGTCTTTGTCCTCACTTTGAAAGAGATCACCATTGCTGGCATAGATTTAACAGATGCATCTGATACTGTGGCTCTGAAACTCAGAGGAGATTTGACTTAGATACCTGCATAGATTCATTCCTCTCACAGAGAGGGGGAGAGCATAGACTAACTGGAAGATTTTTAAGTCTCACTTCCCCAGTCTCAGCTTTGAGTAGGAAGCTGATTGTAGTAATAATACTTCGGTTTCTTTTGCAACATGCTTATCCAATTCTCCTGTAGTCCCTTTTTAATAGCAGGGCCAGGTTAGATCCTTTTGGACTATTGATGAAGTTCTAGATCATAATGTTATGGCAAATGTGATTTCCATATATCAAATACAGCAAATAAGGGATAAATATTGCTATATGTATTTGTATACTTCATAATACCATATAACATTCTTAACAGATTTGATATCTGTGTAGCCATATTTCAGTGTGACTGCCCCAGAAAGTTCCCTACCTTGGAACTTTTCTGTACTTGTTTGATTTGCTCATTACTAGTGAATTGAAGCTGAGGTTTATTTTACCATCGCTATTCTTCTGCTTGTTGATGAGATTGCACTTGAGAATGTCTTAGGGTGCATCTTCACATTCATATAACACATCTATCGATTAACTAGTCCTGTGCTTATCTCAGGAATAGACAAAGTAATGAGATGTGGTCCTCATTCTTGAGGCCCTCACCCACAAGCTTGCGGAGTTTGGTAGGCAAGATAAGTGTATAAATAGCTTTCCAATGCAGCCTAACAAGGTGTCATAAGGGAGGTGTGATCACAGTGCCAGGGAAGTTCCTAGGCGTGCAAAACTCTTCTGCAGGCCCTACTACAGGTTACCCAGAAGTTACTGCATGCAGAGGACTGCGTCCTCACAACACACACAAAGGAAGGCCTGCAGCTGGTGACGAATCAGACGTTGGAGCGGTGCCATGTTGGGTAGATTTAGATTATGCACCCACCAGCATATTTAGATTATTGCCCCTAGAAAATTCTACGAACAGCTGGAGATACTGGGATAACAACTGGAAACTCTCTTTGACCTTCACTACCCAAAGAGTACATTATAACATTCATATAATGGTAATCGGTAAACAGGGAGCCCACATATACTGATGAGAAGTTGTGACTTCAAACTATGGGTCTAATAAGTGGTGATGTGTTCTGATTCACCTGCATTCTTGAGATATTTCACCGGTACCTCCAATATCATGTGAAAAATGGAGTCTGGCAGGATCTTCAAACAACTGTTGAAAAATAAAGTGGTAGTATTTAACCAGTACATAGGACTGGAAAAATGCTATAAAAATTCTCTCCCATATCATTATTTCAAACCAGTTGTATAACTGGAGATAACGAGACTTCAGCTTGGCTTGTAGTTATTCATGGAGTTAATGATTCTTTTATTTACACATCTATGTAGACTGTGAGTCTAGGAGTCTGAAACATAAACGACTGATGCTGTGAGTTGAGACTATTGCAACTAATCAAAGGATACGCTGCACCTGTGCTCCGTGCAGAAGGATTGGTGGTTCTGCTTTGTCCTTTGCAGCTAGAGCTGCATAAAGATGATAGAACAGAGGAGGGACGGAGTATGTGTGAGTATGTGTGTAAGACAGAGGAGCTCTCATTCTGTCTCCTTTGTTGAGCTCTCCCAAATTATTTCTGTTATTTTTGCTTTTTATTTTATTTTTGTAGAACATAGTTGTTTTGTTTATTAAAGAGGTTCCTCTTTTATGAATTCATATTTTCTTGAAGGGTGTTCACTGGCTTCCTCCCTGCCCCCATTTTATAATAGTAGTTTGTGGGCCACATACTAATTGACCTGTGTAATGGGATCACTTCCTGCTCTAGATTTAGGAGTCTCCTTTTCATTCAGAGAGATTCTTCCCCATTTCCCGTGTGTGGGTGGTTTTCTCAATTCCTGAGTAGCATCAGTGTCACTGTCTGAACCAAGGTGAGATTTTGCACCTGTTCCTCAGTTCTCTAGGTTTCTCTTCCGTTATTGTCTGGCTGCTTGCTGGTATTTTCCTCACTCCCATTTTATCATCACCTGTGAATTTTATTATCATGGTGTTTACTGCCTGTTTTAAATTATTAATGAAGAAAACTGTGAAATGGTACTTTTATCTTTAATAGCAGTCTCTGTAGAAGTGTCAACTGCAATGAAAGCATCTTTCTCTAATTCAGTGCCTGTCATGCATCTCTTCAGTGCCCCTGTGATATGACTGGAAATGATAGTGCTCACATCCCTTTTGCAGCCAGTGCACTCTGAAAGGATATAATCATCCGTTTGATATCACAGCCACTTCCCCAGCTACCCATTGTGATGTCACAGACCAAAGATCCTTCTTTCTCAGTTGGAAGAAGCTGCAGAGGAGATGAATCTCCACGATGAACCATCATCCTAATTCAAATCTGATGGATTCATGAAGAAAAGTAACCATAAGAAGGAACAAATATACTAGCTGGTTGACATATCCTGTTGAATTAAGCTTGGAAAACTTTTCCATTATACTTGAGTGAAAGAAAGTCTTTCAGATATTTTAAGGAGAATTTGAAAATTGTAGTAATGCATAACTATTTCTGTATTGAATTTTAAAATATTATTTAGTGCCAGTCCCTTTAAATGAAATATTAACACTTAAAAATGAAATTTTAGGTATATTTCTAATTTTATGTAGAAAACTATGTTCAGACAAAGATAGCACCTGAATCTAAAAGAAGTCAGCAGAGGCACTAAAGGGAAGTCTTTGATTCTGACCTGAATACCTACTTTTGTTTTCTCGTGGTTCAAATAAAAAGTTCATAGCTTTTGGATGATTTAAAATGTGCAGAATCTAAGGAGTTAGTAATAAATGTCATTGAAAGGATAGGGTGACCAAAATAGGCGCTCCATTTCTATGAAGAACCCAGTGAAGCACAGCTGTATCACTTACACTGTAACACTTTTATACACCATATGCACAGAATACATTTTAAATTATAGAAACAAGTAGGCACTCATGGACTACTTCCCAAGAACATTCAAGAATATTTTAATTGCTAAATCCATCAACACAGGGGAAGGCTCCCAGACATGAATCAGATCTTCAGGTACCACCAGCGTAAAGCTCCTTATCCATTCCTGCCCGTAAGATGCTAAGCAAGTTTCAACTTTTTAACACATCATTGATAAAGTTAGCTAATAGATAAAATTAGCTAATGTTTTTATTTTTCACCAAAATGAAGAGAAAAATGTAGATTATGGCACATCAGTATAGTGTTTTTAAACTTCAGTAATCATTATTCAGAATGGATTGTTACAGAGAAAAGCCCAGATTTAGGTGGGAGACAAGAGGAAGACTGTTTAGGACCGATGCTGACCAGAGCCGAAGGGGAGGGGAGCAACGCCGTCTGCCCACCCATTGTCATTAGGAAGTGAGTCGCAGAGGCTCAGGCGCCCACACCTGTGGGACGTGAGTCTCTGGGTCCATTCCAGGGAGTGAATACAGTCCAGAAGACTTCGGAAATACAATTTTATACCCTTGTCAGTTCTAGTCATTGGAAACAAATCGTTTGAGCATAATATTATTAACCTCATATTTTGCCAAAGTTAATTAAATTCTTCAATTATGAGTTGAAGTATTAATAGTTTTCACTTACAAAGGATGTCAATTTATAGATATATCATAATAAGGAGGAAAAGCTGAAAGGAATCCTTAAGGGTTCAGGTAGATCTCAATGTAGATGAAAAGCAATACTTTACTTTTAGTTAGGGCTGGTAGTAATACAAGGTAACTATTTTGAAATTTCTTAATAAATAAACCTTTTACTCTGCAACAAATTGGTGCATTCCACTGTCACTGCTTGCATTTAAATTGCTGCTTTCCTTCGGTACTGGAAAACGGTGGGTGAATTTCTGGAACGAACTCAGATGCAAAAGACTCATGATATTTAAGGTTATTAACAGATTGCCTTGAAAGCAGTGACGGGATCGTGTAATCATGAAACTTTGAAAAAAGGAAAGAATTTAGTGAAATGGAAGATAACAGTTTCACATTTTGCTGAGTTTTAGATAAATACTTCTGATTTAGAATAATTACTTCTGATAAGTTTCCTTGTATTGTCAGATCTCCATAGTTAGATGTGATCTGCTTTTGTTTCCCTTACCTTCTGTCTTCTAAGATAATAGAAATATATTATTTGTTGTGGGTCGTCTTTATGAAAAATCAAGCTTTGACCTTTTCCTGTTGAAGTTATATGAAAACTAATGTGGTTGAATTTTGGCTAAAAATCTATGTAGGGAATTAAAATTCTGACAGTGCTGTGTGTGTGTGTGTGTGTGTGTATGTGTGTGTGTGTCTAGAAGTCTCTTTAAGGGGTGATTTCTAGGGAATTTCTAAAAGGCACCATACTCTTTAAAATTCTTTGACAGCTTCAGTAGTTCTTTGCATTTTACAGTTTTGACCATTAGTCTGAGTTAAAGCCATTAAAGTACCAGACATCTTTTTGTTCTGTTGTTAAATCAGAAAAACGTCCTTATTTAGCCTCATAAAAATATGCCCAGGACCTTCAAGGTAAATCAACCCCATTTTACTTCAGGGTCACACCTAGTTTACTGGAGCTTGTTTTTCTTTAGTGTGAATGAGAGTGACATCACAGCCTGCTTTTTTCTGTCGTGATAAAAACCTGTCATTGAGCTTTATTCTTTTGCATTAATAGAAATCATATAAAAATGCATGTTTTTTTTCTGGCTTTACCAAGAGCCCTGGGACGTGAATTTCACTTGAGTGTGTTCTGTTAATAGCCTCTGTGAATGCTCTCGTGCTCCATTCAGGGCTCTCTCCGTGCATTTTTTTCCAAGCTATTCAATGACACAAAATTGGGATTTTAAAAACGAAGGCAAAGATGGGACAAATCCAGTGAAAATTGAATGGGATTATTCCAGCGTTTTATTATTGTTATGTAGCGTAAGTAAAAACAAGACTTTACCTCGGAAGGCTTAAGTCTGTGGAAGGCGCAAGGGAGGACTGCATGAAATTGAAATCTCCTGGCTGGTTCACAGCATCAGCAGGGTTAGTTTCCTAGTCAAGATATAAATTAATGTTATAAAATTAAATCTTACCTGGTAGCAGTGGTTCATTTGAAGCTCAGTGATTTGGACTCTGGCTGGAAATAGTAAGCTTCGATACCTGAAATGCCTTCTGTACTTTCCTTTTGTGTTTCCTTTGCCACTGTGTTTGATTTCTTGCAATGTCTGTATTCCTGGTAATCCTGTAGCCTTAGTTAGGACAGCGTGCAGCAGGCGAGGACTCCGTTTGGATAGGATTACAGAGTAGAGGGTGATTTTGCCTTTGTCTGGTAACAGCCGTTGATTCAGACCATGGACAACTTGAGTGTTCAGAACTTACTGAAAATTCATTGAGTGTTTCAGCAATGAGAAATCCTGGTTCTTTCTATAGGCATTTTGCCTTCAGGAAAAGTTCTGTCCATATTTCAGAATGACACACACTCTCGAATTAAGGTGCTCCTTCAGGACTTGTCTGGAATGGAAGCATGGATGTTCTCGCTCACATTTCCCGTTTTTTCCTTTACCAACTTTTCAGTCCAGTAGCTTCCTTTCTGTAGAGGAGGAAGGGATTTCTTCTTCTGTCTCCCTCATGCTTCTGTCGCCCGTAGTTCTGGTACCCTGCTTTTGAACAGAGAGGGAAAATCCTAAAGGAAGTGCAGGCTTGTATCTCCGGACAGGAGTGTACTTGGTATGAATGAAGAGCTGGTACGCGCCCTTCAAACCAGGCAGCACACTGATGGGATGACGCTTTCATACATAATAAATGCGTTAATTACTTCTCCTGATGGACAGCAGAATGCCCTGGAAGGAAACGAGGAAGGAGCAGACGATCACATTTGGTTTGGTAGGTGCTGTCTGAGCAGCTTGTTACTGAGGAGTGAATCCAGGGAAAGCTGCGGCTCTGGAATGTGATCAGGTGGAAGGGGCTGGAGTTGTTTTGGCAGACAGTTAAGTGACGTGTCTTGGGAGGAAAAGGAGAGCTGAGCACAGAGTTAGCTGGAATAAGGTTCCAAAATGCGTTTAAAAACGTTCAGTTTTCCCGTTAGTCCTTTTGGCTGGAAGAAAGGACTCTGTATTTAACCTATGCATTATTTGCAGAAATTTTGCCAAGCTCTTTTCTCGTGATACAGTTTTCCTGAATGAAGCAAAATAATTTTTAAGAAGTCCCTGAGATAGGAAAGCAGATTACGAGTTTGAAAGATTTGTAGCAGGGAAAGCCTGCTTTTTGTGGAAGACACACCTGTTTTTACATATCTTTTGGGCACATGCACTTTATTGCTTTGCAATAAAGCATTATGAGTCATTGCTTGGCATAAAATTTTAGTAGGGTCTTCATTTTAAAATTTTCTTAAATTAGATGGGATTCTGAGTAACTGTATAAAAGACTAGATCTAAAAATGTCAACTTCATAATTTTAGTACTTCATTTTTTAAATATCAAAAGATGGTTTGTTTTTTTTTAGTAGTCCATAGAGTCCTTTGAGGAGTCTTTCTGGACAATAGAATGCTTATAAACATTTTAAAAATTTTGAAAATATAAAACCGTGGAAATAGAATATATGAATTTCTATAACCCCATCACCCAGATTCTGTAATTACCAAGATTTTGCCACATTTAGCTTCATTTAGTTTTTTTTCTCAGCTGAAATATTTTAACGCAAATCTTATTTCACCCCTGCATACTTTATAGTATATTTTTAAAGTGTGGACCCTTTCCCATATGACCATTGTGCCATTATGACACCTAACAATAACAATGATTGAAATCAACACTAATTAACAGTGGGGTTAACTGTTAATAATTCTTTGGGGTAACATATCTCATGACTCAAACTCTCTTTACATGGGTTGCTTTTTTAAAAAAAAATAGAGTCTAGATACAGTACACAGTTTATAGTTAGTTATTATGCCTTAAAATTTTAAACATTGACTTAGGTGATCAATATGAGAGAGGAGTAAAATTAAGTTTTATAGTGGTCTTCTACACACACATACAATGCAAATATCTACATGAGAGAACATATCTGTAGAATATTTTCCTGAACTTCTTTTCACTTAACATTATTCATGATACCGAAAAGGAATGTCATTTTTATGTGGTAATGATTGGTCCTTGGTTAGGTTCATTGCTTCCTGTGAGTGTTTCTTGACTTGGTCTGGAGTTCAAGGGTCACGACTCTGCCCCAGGCTATTGAGGCTTCCTTGTGGGCTGGGCAAATGCGGTCAAATACATTCCAGGGCCAGTTCTACTTTATTGCTTGAAAAGACCATCTGGTTTGTTTACCTCATCAAAAAACAATAAAACATCTCCATAATAAATGCTCCAAGTTTTAAGCCAATGACTATGAAGCCATTTCCAACATTTGAATGTGGCTTAGATTTCTGTGAAGATGTAAAAAGAGAAAAGTAAAAATGAAATGGGGCCATTGTGTTTGCGAGGACCAGTGACTGTGATATAATTACAGGTGATTATGTAATATCTATACATTATATAAATTATTATATATTTTTCCATAATATCAGGGTTTTTTCCATCATGAATTTCTGTTTTCCTCTAAGATTTGAATTCCCGGCTCCTTTCTCAAAAAGGCAAAGCATTGTACCGTCTACCTAACTTTTCCAGGAATGCGTCAACATGAGGTCCTAAAGTAATGCGTGCTGCTCCCTCCGCTGCTGAAATTCATTATCGTGCATGTTCTCTGTTTATCTTCCCTACCCACTCTCCATTCTCCACCTGGGCTTGGTGAATGAGGATGCGAAGGGGAAACATGGAGGGCCATTACAGGCATGGGTGGAAATTATACCTAGGCTCAAAGCCTCTACAGAGGACCATGCTCCTGATTCCGTGGAGGGGTATGGTATACTGCTCTCCAAAGGTGTTCATCATGTTCTGTTTCCTGTCATATGTCATGCTGTGGCATGATTGTTTCGTGGCTTTGTTCTCACATTATGCCCTGCCCCTTAAATTTTGCTGAACAAGGAGTATTGGTATGTGTTTATTGCCTACATATGAGCTTTATTGAGGGCTCAGTAAATAGTTGCTATGACCATTATATACAGACAAGTGGAATAAAAAAGGAGAGCTGAAATGCTTTTTTTTTTCAAAGTTTTCTTTGCAATTTTTCTCCTCAACATGAGATGGGTACTTTGCAAATGTGCAGGCTCTACTGGAGACCATTGTATGGTTGGCGACAGAGTGGTTACAGAGGGAACTGGAATAGTGGATTGTCAGTGTATTTTGGGTGCAAGTCCCTGCTCAATTTCAAATCATCATCTCCCAGTGCACTAGCTATAAACTGAATTAATAGAATAACATTGACTGAGCAGTAACCTGTAGAGTTCCAAACCAAAAATAGCTGATCTCTGCCATTGTGAGAATCACTTTTTTCCAAGACTTTGTTCTTGATATTCCTGATTTTGATCTTGTTTCTAGAAAGCTACATTTATTGTATTTTTATTTTCTATAGGATGGACATTATGCCCTGAAGGAAGGAATTGTCTCTGTGTGTAATATTGTTCAATAGTCTAGAAGATCTGATAGCTGGTAGGGTGGCTGGCTTATTCTCCCCACCCCGAAACCGCTTGTGAGCAGGAGGGAAAGTCTCAGGGAAGTGGATTTTATGTTCTCTTTGATGCATGTAGTAGAGCACAGTTTCCTTTTGTTCAGATGTTTCAGCTGCCATTATTCCCATGTTTAATTTAAACTCTCATTTCCACTATAAAGCACATCACACAATCTCAGAAGTTTCATAGGTCTCATAGATTTTTAAAGAACTTTGTGTATGGTAAGTGATTTTTCCCCTGCAAAGTTCTTTTGTGCAAGAGTATTTGGTCCTACCTAGAAGTCTGCTTATAGCTCTTTTCGAGACTTTGTAAAATAGCTGCTTTTTATAAAGGAAAAATAACTGCTTTTATACAGGAAAAAGCAAAAGTCTGTCTCCTCTTTGTGTTTTTGAGTTCTTAATGAATAGGATTTGTGGTAAAAGAGTTCTGTGGCAACTACTTTTTTAGGGCAGTTTACATATTCATAATCTCAAGTATGATTATTTTTCAGTTAATATACCAGGAAAAATGTTTTATTTTAAGAGAATATTACAGAATCATGAAAACTTTTTCTAAAATATACTTGATGGGCTAGAATATGTGATGTTTTGATTTGAACTAATAAAGCTGTTATACCAACAAGTTATAAGCCTTTGGAATTAAGTTGTAAAAGTAAATAAATTGCATGAAAAAAACAGCTTGTTTGTTGCTTTGTTAAAGATATCAAATCTTTGTTGGCTTACTTGGGTCATTCCAGATCATTTGAGCTCATTAATTGTAATAATTGACATATATTTGATTCCTTACTAGGTACATGACACTGTTCTAGGTTCTTTGTATGTATAATGCACCTGTTTTTCATAGCTTTGAGGCAGAGACTGTTATCATTTCTATTTTAATTTTTAAAATTTTTTCAGTTACAGTTTACATTAAATATTATTTTGTGTTAGTTTCACATGTACAGCATAGTGATTAGACATCCATATACTTTACTGTTTTCTTTGATATTTCCTTGATAAATGTCACAGTACAATCTAACAATTGTTTTGAATGAAGTTAAAGACAACTAAGCACTACTAGAGCCATTATACAGAAAAAACTAAACAAACTTTTTGGCCGACCCATATTTTTATGAAGGAGGAGACCGAGATACAGAGAGGTGGAGCGGTCTGCTCAAGTTGACCCAGCTAGTTAGACGTCGAACTGTGTGTGGTGCGGGCCCAGTGAGATTCCCCGCTGAGAAAAAGATCAGGCGGACATGCCCTTTAAGTGTGAGACTCAGGATATAGTTTTGAGAGTGGTGCCTCTCCAGCATCAGTCCTGCTCTACCGAAATGAGATCTGCAGTTTCTCTGAGAACACAGATGACTGGCAGATGGCCCTAGCGGTTGACCATTTTTGAGAAAAAGTGAATTTAATATAGAAGGACTTGCTTCCTTTTTTGTCCCCATGCTTAGAATTTTTAAAGGGATGATTTTCTTTCTAAAATTCTTTACTTTATCCTTTAATAGTCTCTCAAATTGCACCGTGTTTACTGATTCTGCCGTCTTGCCTGGAAGTCAGTGGGGATATATTTTAGAATACTAGTCATTTATGTTTAAAAACATTTAAACTAAGTGTGGTGCTATGAGGGGATTATGAACTAGGTTTGTTGTACTTTTTAAATAAAACTAATTATTAAGAAAAAATTGCTTTCTTTCTATGTATCACATTCAGATAAACCAGTTGTGTTTTTATTTTCTTACTTGGACTTGTTTTATATTTTATTTCTTAACTTCCTTAGTTCATCGTTACTCTAGCACAGAACTTACTTGTTTCACTCCTCTGAGGCCTCAGCCCAGGGGTGTCAAACTCATTTTCACCAGGGGCTACATTGGCCTTGCGGTTGCCTTCAAAGGGCTGAATGTAATTTTAGGACTGGATAATTGTAACTACTCCTTAACAGTTAAGCGAGAGCTCGGCACTGCCTGTGGGTAGAAACAAGGTGCTGGGCCAGACAAAACAAGGTGGAGAGCCGGATTCGGCCCGTGGGCCTTGAGTTTGCCGCCTGTGTTCTGCTGTTTGAGCCTTTCCAACCCGACCTCCTTCAGAGTTGACTTCTCTCAGTGAGGTGCCCACACCACTAGAGGTCTCCAGCCTACACACTAGAAAGCTGTGATTTTACAGGTATACGCTGCTGAGTGGGATAGAAACGTTCCCTGCGAGACTGGTTACTAACGTTTCTCATTAAATATTTAGTAAGTTCCAGGTCTTACGTTCCAGGTCCTATACTATGCTATGTCCTTGGGGTAAATTAAAAAAAAAAAAAGGTAAGCTCTTTGCTTCTAAGAACCCTGCAGTCTAGTGAGGACCCCGAAGTGTGAGCACGTGGTCACAGAGCCCTTGTTAGGCATGGCCACCTCACAGACTTTTAGATCCCAATTACCTGGGCTCTTGAGACTTCCAGGTTTATCAAAGCTTCACTCGTACTCTTGATCTTTTCTGTAGCTCTTCATTGACAGTGAGGGCGCTCTGGCTTTCCTGGTGAGCCTGACACTGCGTCTTCATCAGGCCGGTAAGGGGCCCTTCTCAGGCCGGTGGGTGATTTGGCCGGGCACTGGTTTGTGCTCTCCGATGCCGGTCCCAGCTGCTCCCGGCATGTGGACTTGGGAAGCAGTGCGTGTCGGAGGCAGCCTCTCTCAGTCCCAGGGACAAGGCAAGCCCCACATTTGGGACCTTTCACTTCCATTTTGCTTTGTATCAGAGGTTTCTTCTGTAGAAGGGGCCTGCGCCCCATTTGCGTTTCTGGTACGTCAGGGGGTTTAGGTGGAGAAGTGTCTCCAGTGCCGTGCCTGGGGCCTTGCTCTGGGTGGTCCACGGGGAGCACCGAGCACAGTGCCTGGCCCATAAAGGGCAAGCGCTCAGCGTCAGCAGTTGTCGTGATTGCTGTGGAACTTACTTTAATTTTAGTGCGGGAAGGGACTTCAGAGGTAATGGAGTCCCTTTTACACAACAGGTTTCAGTGTTCTTTTTCTTCTTTCATGCAGGCCGTGTAACTGTAGTTGTTATCTCTAGTGCTGTTCCACGTTAGGAAGGCCGAACTTTTGACTCAGTCATTATCAGCTTAATGATTACATGATTTCATAAGAATTTTTATGTACATAAATGTTTTGAACTAAATTGCAATTTTGAATTTTAAAAGAAGTGAAGGGAGCCCCGGCCAGTGTGGCTCCATTGGTTGGAGTGTTGTCCCATGGACCGAAGGGCCGTTGGTTTGATTTCTGGTCTGGGCACGTGCCTGGGTTGTGGGTTTGATCCCCAGTTGGGGCGCGTATGAGAAGGCACCCCGGTCAATGTTTCTCACATCGATGTGTCTCTCTCTCCCTCTCCCTCCCTCCCTCTCTCTCTGTTCCTCTCTCTCTAAAAGCAATGAAAAAAAATGTCCTTGGGTGAAGATTAAAAAGAAAACAAAGAAGTTAAGGGTGAAATTGGGAAAGCATTAAACAAAATATTTCCACATAAACAGTGATGATATAGAAAGCCAGGCAGTTTGTCAGTCTTTTATCCATAACAAAAGTTCCAGGGGAATTCTGAAAATAACAGGTTAGTGACCTTCTGGATGGTAGATCCAGTTTTAAAAGCATATAATTCTTCAGACTTAGGAGAACAATTATTGAAGAATAGGTAGCTTGGTTTCAGAAATAAATAACTATATGGGTGAATAGAGACTGTTGGGTTATAGTTTAGATTTAAAAAATATTTGGACAAAGATCCTATCTTAAAACCATTAAAAAATTATTAACAGAAGCACTTTAAAATGGGGATTTAACATTACACGTCTTATGCCTCAGCTCTTTGGGATGTGAAAACAGGGCAACATTCCCTTTGGACTGGGACTCAAGCAACATCGTGCCCCAAAGAACTACTTGCAAAGATAACAGGAAAGCGGATATTATGGACTGGACTGGTGACTACTGGACTGAAAATTAAAACCATTGTTGAATATTAACATCACTGTGTTACATGATCTGCACCCATAGAAAGGCCTTTTTTCTACTGATGTAACTGTCCCCTTCCCTTCTCATAAATACCCACTGCCTTTTTTGTCTGCCGATCCAAACGCTGTTTGGGCTTCTGCCTGAGCCAGTGCCTCCGGAGTAGCTGCTCTTATTGATCTCAAATAAACAATTGTTGCCTCCCACTTTGAAAGTCCTTTCAATATTTAGGGAGGCAAAGTCTATTTTTAAAAAACATGAACAAATAGCTAAATATATGTGTATATAATCTTGGGGACCTTTAAGGGAATAGGCTGTTATCTGAGGCAGCAAGAGTACTATAGGAGTAGACATCAGCTCTTGGAATTGGAGAAGTTTTGGGGATCCTCCAGTAAGAGACAGCTTTCACTTAACATCTTTATAAATTGTTTGAAAGGCAGCGGTAAGAGGAAAGCCCGAAGATTAGGTGGTAGTGCATGAAGCAGCCAGGGATGAATCCCAGGGTAGAGCTCTGTGAGTGAGAAATGGCAGATGCGCTTAGTGTGGGCATGAGTGAGTGAAAATACTCTTGATAATAGCTGTGTGATGATATGCGGTAGAATCGGGGGTAAGTTATAGGAAGGCTTCAAGCAGGGGCATGTCTTAAACGTGATCTTCTATTTTTAAAAGATCTGAGTCCTGTGAGGCATGGTGAGAACTGAAGAAATCAGTAGACCAGTGAGATTATTGTGATTAAGCAAAACATGATGGTTCCTGTCTCAGTCCACAGACTGGGGGGCTTAATCAACAGGCATTTGTGTCTCACTGTCCTGGAGCCTGGGAAGTCCGAGTGCAGGATGCTAGCATGGTTGGGTTCTGGCGAAGGAGCCTTGTAGGTGACTCCTTGCTGTATCCTCACATAGCAAAGAGAGGAAGCTCTGGTGTCTCCTCATCTTCTTCAAAGGGCACTAATTAATCCCATCATGGAGGCTCCACATGTAATTACCTACCTCCCAAAGGCCCCCCCTCCTAATACCGTCCCACTGGGATTCGACATATGAGGGGGGACCCAAACAAATCCCAGAATTATCTTCTGGAGGGCAGGCTTCTTATAGTATAGGCTTCCCCTGCTAGGTGAGTATTCTAGGAACCCATCTGTAGGAGGGTACCAGCTGGCATTGTTGTGAGAGGCAGTATTTGGCTTTAGTGAAAAAATTTTTTTGAGCACTCTTTTAACCTGTTTGCCATTTCATGATGGGTGATTTACAAGTGCACCTGCCCACACCTCACTGCGTGTTCAGCAGTTTTTGACCAAAAATGGCATCACCCCGTTCCCCACCCTCTCTATTCATCCAATCTCACCCCAAGCAACTTTTTTTTTGTTTCCCCAGATGAAAAGCATTTTGCCAATGTGTGAGAGGTGAAACAAAAAAGTGACAGAAGCAATAAAAGGTATCAAAATAGAGGAATTAAAAAACTGTTTTGAACAGTGGGAAAAAAAATCTCTACAGGTGTATTGCATCAAGTGCAGAGTACTTTGAAGGTGACTGAAGTTTAAACATGTAGGAATAAATACACAATTTGTTATCAATAAATTCTGTTTTTTTGGGTCCCCCTTGTATGAATTTTAGGGGTACACATTTAGTCCATCACAGTTCCTTAGACTAAGATAAGTACATAAGAGGAAAGAAATAGACTGAAGGAGTATTTTGGAGGTACGAAAGATGGGACGTGCTGATGAGGCGGGTGTCTGGGTGTGGTGGGGAGTGACGGACGTGTTGGAGTGGCTCAGAAGTGTCTGCGGTAACTGGGGACCGGATGCCATTTGCTGCAATTGGAGAAAGCTGGGTGAGGAGCGGCTTTGGGAAGGGGACGAGAAGAGAGAGACAGCATGAGACAAGATGGGCTGTGGATCTGGTGATTCTTACCTTCTCGAAAAGTTGAGGCATGTGCAAGAGTACTGCACACTCATTGTATTGAGAATCACTGTGCTCCTATATGTTTCTCTTGGAAATAGTCCTTTTTCTGTGTTTCAAATGATGGTTTTAAAATTAACTGTTTTTTTCTTGTCTCTACTATTTATGTGCAACACATACTCATAACTTCTCCCCTTGCAGGTATTCCAGGGAGGTAGAAAATTAATTGATAGATCAGTCTTTCCATATGGGGTATGGTTTGAAAACAGCCGCTCTAGGAATAAATAAGGTGTCCTACTCCAGGCCTCCTGCTCCCCAACCTGGTTGAGAAAAATTTCTTAAACATCTTCTATGAATGCTTTTTGATATGTCCAAATTCTTTAATTTCTTGGCGTGTAGACAGGAAGGGCTTTTCCGTGTCAGGCGATCCAGATACCTCGTTTTCCGAGAATGCGGAGCACCTGCGCTCACCTGAGGCTGCAGAGCCTGCAATGGGTTAGCGGGTTAGATGTGTTAGAACAGCACAGCCCCGAGAATTGGCAACCCAGCTTATAGTTCTTTCCCTGAGACTTAACATTTACTTCTTAATTTTTCTCCTAAGAGAAATTTGCACGAAAATAAAAGAAGTAAATGTTTTATAAGAAATTTAATAAGTTAACAGTTGTTAGGTTGTTCAGTTGGGAGTTCAAATTCGTAAGTTGATAGGATGGATATGTTAGTCCTCAGTTGAACATTTTAGCACCTGAAGTATCGACACTGTTCTAGCCACTGGATGTGTAAAGGTGACTAAATGAGAAACTCTGTTCCCGAGCAGCTGACATGGAGAGAGGGAGACGAGCATGTGGATGGACAGTGTTGTCCTCGGTGTGATAGTTGCTAAAGTAGCCATAGACTAGGCAATGCAGTGGGGCTCGCCAGCAGGAGGAAGTTGTTTTGCTTGTGGAGACAAGGAAGGTTTTCTAGAGAACGTATGTTAAACTGGTGGCTAGGTGTTTTTTAAATTTTCAGTGGAGTTATTTTTAAGAAGCCCATTTTATTTTTCTCGTTTATCTCAAAGCACTAATAAGGGGTTTGTTGTCTGCTACGTGAAGAACGTGGTTTGAGATTACATAGACAACATTTTAAACATTTCTAATGGGAGTGGCAACCAAGTCTGCTACACACACAGACTCTCTTCTCTCTCTAATCCGCGTGTTCCGGTTGCCATAACAACCCGATCATGGTGGTGCATTTGCAGCTATGGTTGAGGTTGTGTCAGCAGTTCCATTATAAGCTACAATTTTCAGGATTTTAGATTCAGTGTCATATTCACTGATGTGACATATAAAAGTCCCATCCATCTATCGATTTCATTTCCCAGTATAGTTGAAAACACAAAAGTCATTCTTTTCCCTCCTGTTGAAAAAGCCCACATATTCCGTGTCCAGAATTCTGCTTTTGTTTGTAAATATCTTATTGCTCCATATCTTATCAAGTTCTAAGGATTTTATTTATGTATTTTTAGAGAGAGGGGAAGGCAGGGAGAAAGAGAGGAACAGAAACATTGATGTGTGAGAGCTACATTCACCAGCTGCCTCTCGAATGGGGGGACTGACTGAACCTGCAACCCAGGCATGTGCCCTGACTGGGGACTGACCTGCGACCTTCCGCCTTGCAGGATGACCCCCAGACAACTGAACCACACTGGTCAGGGCAAGTTCTCTTCTTTTGTAATGAGGAAATTGAGGCCGTGGAGGGTTAAATGACTTGCCTGACGGCGAATAATTCAAAGGAATTTAGTCGTTAATACACTACTACACTAGTTGTGTTCAGCGGCATCTCGTAGGTAGTGAACCCCTTTGACCTTTGATTAAATCTCACGCTGACATGTTTTTAATTTAAGTATGTGTCTCTTTGTATATTTGATGTGTGTCCTTTCTTATCTAACAGCATTCTTTTGTCACACAGTCTGGTTTGTGGAAATTTGTTTATATGGCTGTCTTGTCTCCACAAAACTGAGCTTCTCAAAGTCAGACACCACGCCTTACCCATTTCTCCAGCATTTGCCAGGGAAGAGAGCAGCTCCGCCCTTTTTCCTTTGTGCTGTGACTCCACTTCACCTGGCTCCGATTCTTCGTTGCCTATTTCTGTTGGGTTGGCCAAAAAATTCATTTGTTTTTACCAATAAGCTGGCTCTAGTAGTGCTTAGTTGTCTTCAACTTCACTTGAAACAATTTTGTTAGATTGTACTGTGATAACTGTCATATCAGTGTGCATTAAAAATAAACTTACTGAAATTGGTGAATTTTTGTATAGCCATTTTAATATTGAAGATGGAAGGAAAATAAGCAACATTTTCGGCATATTTTGTTTTATTATTTCAAGAAAGGTAAGAATGCACTGAAATGCAAAAAAAGATTTGTGCAGTGTATAGAGAAGGTGCTGTGACTGATTGAATGTGGCAAAAGTAGTTTGCGAAGCTTCACGCTGGAGGTTTCTCTCTGGGTGGTGCTGCACAGTGGGGTAGAGCCGTTGAGGTTGAGAACGATCAAATCGACACATTAATTGAGAACAACGAATGTTATATCATGCGGGAGATAGCCTACATACTCAAAATATCCAAATCAATAAAGTTATCAGTGAAAATGAAAAATGCGGCTTTTATTTTATGGAAAAACCACATGGACTTTTTAGCCAGCCCAGTAGTTCTTCGACCTAATGACCTGTGACTGGTTTGTTGTAGTTTGACTTCTCCAGGAGCGGAGGAGATGGGGAAGGGGGGAGTAAGCAGGAAGGAGGGTGTTCTAGGCCAAGGGAGAGGCACACAGAGACGTCTGGGAACTCGAGGGCTTGGTGCTTTGGGGGCTATTGCTTGCACTAAAGTATAGGGAGTGGTGAGACACAGGTTAGAGACGTTAAAGGGACTGAAGACAGACATGTACTGGACTTTGAACTTCAGTAGGTTGCAGAGACCAGTTGAAAGGTCATAAGTAGGGAAGTGATATGAGATTACCTAAAACTGCTAGCATTGAAGACTGAAATGTGCATAAAAAAGTGAGGCATCGATAGTTATGCATTCTCCGAAGTAGAGAAATGTAAACACACAGAGCAGTTAATGCTGCTCGGGGGTATGACGATGCGGAACTTTCACAAAAGAGGTGATGTTTCACATGCATTTTCATGGGTAGCTGGGATTATACTAGGCAGGAAAGTGGGAGAGATAGCGTTCGAGGATAAGAAGGAGCTGAATGAAGGATTCAAGGCAAGACCATGCTTGGCACACTAGGAAAAATCTTGACTGCACTAGTGTTGGAGCAATGTGGGGTCTGAGGGGGCCAATGGCTTGAGAGGAGACCGAATGCCTTGCACTGTGATCAGGTTGCTAAAGTTTTTTGGTGCCTCACCAAAGAGACTTCAGGCTCTAGATAGAAGGAAGGGAGCCATGGTCTTCAAAAAGCAAGAAGACATTGAGCTGACATAGAGAAATAGCTCTGGCAATGTAGAGATTGCAGTGGACAAGGAGATAGGTAGGGGCATGCTGTTCCGCTAGACCAGATCAAAAGTGAAGGTGTCTGTTGAAATGGGGTGTTGGCATTGGAGGGGTTAGAGGTGGAGGGTAAGAACGGAAGAGCAGAGACATTTCAGAGGTAAATTTATCAGATGTAGTCATTGACTGCAGAGAGGAAAGGAGGGGAAGGATTGGAAGAGGGAGTTTCTTCATTAAGCATCTAGGTGGATTATTTTGCCATTTATTAAGGTAAGGAAAACAGGAGGAGACAGATTTGGGTTAAAGATTATATTTAAAGAATTATATCCAAATGAAAGCATTCAGGTATAATTGACTTATAAAATGCTCAGATCCTAAGCAGACATTTTGATGAGCTTGGACAATTGTATACACCTGTTTAATCATCTCGAAAATGAGATGTATTATAGAATAGGGTTATCAACCTTTGATGCTGAAGACACACCTGGGTGGCTTGTTAAAGCACACAGACTGCGGCACCCATTCCCAGAGTTTCCCATTCGGCGCGTCTGTGGCTGGGACTTGAGCATTTCCATTTCTAACGATTCCCAGGTGCTGCTGGTTCAGAGACAGCACTTTGGAGACTGCTGAATGTTACCGTCACTTCCGAAAGGCTTTTCTCCTCTCTTCCCCGCTCCCCAGGGTACCTCGGTTTGATTTCTACCATCGTGATTGGTTTGCTGGTTCTTGGAGGGCATACAAATGAAATTATACAGTGTGTGTTCTTCTGCGTCTGGCTTTTTTCACGTGATATAATGATATGGAGATTCACCTGTGTTGTTGCATGTAGTTTATTCCTTTTTATTGCTGATGAGTATTCTATTATGTGATTATAACACCATTTGCTTATCAATTCACAAACATTTGTTTTAGTTCCAATTGTGGGCTATTATGAATAAAACTTCTATGAACATGTAGGTACATCTCTTTGTGGCCGTACAGTTTTGTTTCTCTTGGGTAAATATCTAGGAATGGAGATACTGGGTCATAGGATTGATTTATGTTCTATTTTCTAAGAAATTGCCAAGTCATTTTTCATAGTGGTTGTAAAATATGATTAGTTGAATTGATTAAATGTTCCTTGAATGTAGTGAGGTTGGCAGCTATTGACTAGACTGAGGGACTTTTATCAAAAAGAAAGGACTGGGTGGACAGGGAGGGTTGGCAAATTACCCTTCGGGGCATACACATAGTTAATCAACAGTGATGCAACTCTTTTTTTTTTTTTTAAGATTTTATTTATTTTTAGAGAGAAGAGAAGGAAAGGAGAAAGAGAGGGAGAGAAACATCAATGTGTGGTTGCTTTTCACATGTTCCCCACCGGGGACCTGGCCCACAACCCAGGCATGTGCCCTGACCAGGAATCAAACTGGCGACCCCCTGGCTTATAGCCCATGCTCAACCCACTGAGCTACAGCAGCCAGGGCTAACAGTGATGCCACTCTTCTCCAGACCTTAAGAGAATTTATATCTATACTTGGTCTTAAGAAATGTAAATCACTACTTATTCAAAGGAACATTTATTAAGCAATTACCGTGTGCTGGTCAAATAAGAGTACATGGGTCCTCATACTTACCCTGATAGAGTAAATTCTTGTACTTCAAGAAGGTGTAACACAGTGACTTAAGTCTAAACTGCCTTTAATTGTAGTTTATCTGAATGCCTTTAACTCAGAAATCGTAAGCACCAGGAGATCATGACATAAGAAAAAAAACCCAAACCAAAAGACTCCAGAGGGTTTCAAATCATTGGGAACAAGATGGAGTTGTAAATTGGTGTTGGTCCAAGTGGAGTTACCGTCTGGGATAAAAGTGGGATTCAAACCTCCTACCATACAACAGGATAAAGTCTCTGTGGGTCGAAAATTTTGATATAAATTTAAACACTCATAACAGTATTAGAACAAATTACTGACAAATTCTTTTCTAATGTCAGAATGGGGAAGGTCGTTCTAAATAGCACACAAAATCCAGAAACCATGAAAGAAAAACATTTGATTACATAAAAGTTAAGAATGCCTGCATGACAACAACCCTAATGAAAGCCAAGACCAATAAGTGAATGTGCGCATGGAGGTGGGGGTTGGTGGGAAGGATCCTAACTTATGTCACAGAGACTGATTTCCAATGTATATACCGAGTTTTAGTGATCTTATTAAAAATGGGCAAAGGCTATGAGCAGACTCTTGGCAGGAAATGAAATGCAAATAGCTCTTAAACATGTGAAAAGAATCTCAACCCACTCATGGTAAGAGAAATGCAAATTAAAATTAAACTGAAACACACATTTTCAGCTATGAGACTGCCAGAGATCAGAAAGTTCGATGAGATGCTGTTGGCAAAGGTGAGGCTGGGAAGCGCTGGAGAAGGGTGTTTGGGCTGAGGGAGTAGCAGGAGCAGAGAAATGAGGCTGCCAGTCGGTCAGCAGTTGCGACAGGGCAGGGAAAGGAGGGGCGAGCACGGGCCCTGGCAAGGACCGGCAGCAGCAAACCGGTGTCAGGAGAGCAGACAGGGAAGCTAGACACATCAAGAGCAATAACCAAAAATGTTCGTTACTGTGAGACAAACAGCCCCACAGGTATCAGCAGCCTGAGAGTGTTACTTTGTAGTGATGGATCAGGGTCACTATGAAAGGTTATATTATGCCTAGCATTTTCCATTGAAGAAAGCATTCAAGTAGAATTTTTAAATAATAAATATTAAGCACATTTAATAAATGGTAATTTAAAGATAGATTTTTTTCAGTTATCTCAAATTTAATTTTTAGGGAAAACTTTGTATTCGAAGATGGTGAATAAATGGAACACATCTCAACTGTTTTACTTCCTGCTATTCTTACCTTCTCTTACAGTGACTTAAGTTACATCACTGAATGTTTAGGACAATAGTGGCCGTCACCCTGTCTCTCTTTGGTTGGCAAAGAATAAGTGGCATAATTTACAGATTGGGAGGGAGATGAACTACGTACAGTGCTTAGTTTTAAAAAAGCAGGTAATATGTATAATTTAGCAGAATGGTGCTTTTATTTTTAATTCCTATTCCCCCTCTCCTCCATATTTCTTATCCTCCTTTTATTACTTCTGCTTCATTGCTCATTTTTCTCTCAGAATTCTAAAATGTATGATGTTCTTTTAAAGGAGGTTACTATCACTCTTCATGACTAGTTTAGTATTGGAGGCAAAAGTTTGGGACAGATGCCTTTTGGCCTAGGATATTATCATTCTCTGCAGTACTTCAAGGTTTTAAGCTTTGTACATTGTGGACCACACCTTCAAATTTTATAAGTACTAGGAGTGAGTAGGACATCAAATATTTAATGAGATTCTTGTCTGCTTACATTTCTAACAAAGAATGTAAGTATGTGCTCAAACCAAAAAGTTAATTTACATTTTCCTTCACACTCACAATTTGGTTCCTGTCTGGACTTAAAAAATTTAATCCTGGGCCCAGGTATATTCAGTAGTTCCTTTGAGTTACTAAGGCAAAAGCTCAAGCAAAGCGATAAACCAAATACAGTACTTAGAATGCTGATCAGCATAGATCTTCATAGGATTTTCTGATAGGCAAGGCTGTAGGTGCTGTTAAAAAAAAAAAAGACAATACTTCGATGCTAAACAATCAGTATCTTCTCTGGCATCTGAAAAGTAAGGGTATTATTATTTTTTAAAAGATTTTATTTATTTATTTTTAGAGAGAGGGGAAGAGAGGGAGCCAAACGAGCAACCTGGGTGTGTGTCCCAACCAGGAATCAAACCAATGACCTTTCGCTGTGTGGGACAATCCCAGTCCACTGAGCCACGCTGGTCAGGGTAGTCAGGGGTATTATTTTTGTATTGGATTCTTGGATGTCACTGTTCAAGATGTCTTGTACTCTTTCCATTGCAAAGCTGTAGGAGAGATAGCTACCTGATAATTTTTAGTGGTGCTTTCAGGGGCTTGTCTAGGTAGAAAAGGGGAACGAGTGACACTGATAACTCAGGTGTTACTCATCTCAAACAAGAGTGGAGTTTGTGAGAGTACAAGTGAATGGAAAAGTCTTGCTTAGTAACACTGGGATGCTTAGGAATGTATGTGTGTCCTTGAAAGGTTTTGTTTAGTTTTAGTCTTTAGCATCTTGTGGACAAGGGTCATGCCAAACTTGGTGTCCTCTGTAAATGTAGCTGTCTTTTTTTTTAAAATCCCCACCCGAAGATATGTTTATTGGTTTGAAAAAGAAAGAGAAAGACATCTGTATGAGAGAGAAGTACTGATTGGTTGCCTCCCATATCTACCCTGACCAGAGATCCAACCCGCAACCCAGGTATGTGCCCTGACCGGGAATCAAACCTACAACTTATTTTTTCCCTGGTGTATGGGATGATGCTCCAACCAACCGAGCCACCTGGCCAGTGCTGTAGCTGTCTTCTTGTAGTGCCACATTAGGCACTAACATGGCAGATTGACAGA
>PVKM010011271.1:0-33509 GCA_004027735.1 Carollia perspicillata
GATTCTCAACTCTCCCAAGCCGGCAACCGCAGACTACATGGGTGATCACAGCCCCTGTGTGTTTCCCTTTTTGTCCTTATTTCCCTCTCTGTGACTTCCAGCAACCAGGTCTCTCCTGGCGCTGCTTAAACCTTGCTTGGCCAAGGAGGGAGGGAGGGAGCAGTTGACACGCTCTCCCAAGGACTCTGTGGCAGACCCATGGCGGGCATCGGGCCTGGGGCTATAGCTGCACTGGTCCCCTCGCTGATCCCTGGGACCTTATTGTCCTGAAGCACTCTCCTTACCATCTGGCTTTTCAGTGTCCACTACAATTTTTGGTCTCTTATTTTCATATATGCTGGGGTACTGTTGGCTGTTTGCTCTGTTCCTCCATAGATCAGTTATGTTTTTCTTGATGACTACTTCTATTTTCACACAATTTTTATTATAAAAAATAAACACATTTTCCTATATCTAATATATTTCAGTGCAACTCTAGGTGATTTAACTATACATCTGTTACCATATGTTGACAATAAAGACACATTTGCTCTCTAGTACAAAAAAATCATTCTAATAAACAATTACTGAGATCCTTTCAAGACTTAAGCCCCTCCTCTGAGTCACTTAATATAGAGAACATAATCAAATAATCCCACTGGGTTTCTTATAACTTGGTTTTTAGTTGCTAATGTAAAATTATTATTTGTATCTATAACTGTGATATTCCTTATTATGATGGCTCAAATTATGTAAGGTTCAAAAAGAAATAAAAGCCCTGACTCAACATAAACAAAAACCTAGTAAAGAAAACCCCCAAATAATGCTGGGAGAACTGGACAGCTACGTGCAAAACAATGAAACTCAAGCACCAAATCACACCATACACCAAAATAAATTCAAGGTGGATAAAAGACTTAAATATGAGCTGGAACACCATTAAAGTCATGGAGGAGAACATAGGCAGGAAAATCTCAGATATTTCATGCAGCAACGTTTTCACTGATATGTCCCCTAGAGCAGGAGACAGAAAGGAAAAAATAAACAAATGGGATCTCATCAAAATTAAAAACTTCTGCATGGCCAAAGAAAACAGCATTAAAATAAAAAGAGAACCAACCATATGGGAAAACATATTTGTCAGTGATACCTCAGACAAGGGTTTAATCTCCAAAATATATAAAGAACTCACATGAATCCACTCTAAGAAGACAAGCAATCCAATTAAAAAGTGGGCAAAGGACTTGAACAGACGCTTCTCTAAAGAGGACATACAGAGGATCCAGAAACACATGAAAAGATGCTCAATATCACTAGCTCTCAGAGAGATGCAAATTAAAACTACAATGAGATACCACTTCACACCAGGAAGGGGTAATTGGCTAATTCAAACTATGAGAAGCATTCACAACTATAAGACACCAGTGAAGTATTAGACTATTCTAGTTTTCATATATTTGATGACTTTTTACCATACAAAACTATCAGTTAGATCTAAGAACTGCACTTGAGAGATAACCTATGATGCTGTGAGGAGAAAAAAAAAATTTCCTAGCTAAGGATCTCACAGGAAAAATTATTTCCATACAGTATAGATGTGAAAGCCCATGTATGTGGTAGTCATAGCCCAAGAATGGATGATCCTGGGAGGGCTAGGATGCCCTAGTATCTCTTTCCTTCATATTACCTAACAGCATCCAAAATGATCACCAAAGCACAATCCATGAATGCTCTTGTACCTTAAAAATCCTTGCCAGCAGCCCTTGTGGGGACCTAAATTCCATTCTGGCCATCAGGAATTAATTACCTAATTGTAAAAGGTAAAAGGGCAGTTTATCTTTAAATTGTATTTTGGTCCTTACAACAATCTCATTAAAGGTTGAAAATGTATCTGTTATCTGAATAAAATGTGTATGTGTCCTAATCATTGCCTCTACTACAGAGATTCAACTCTGCAACATCTTCTTTTCTCTTTTTCTGATTTTAATATCAAAAGTAGAAATTTAATTGTTTCCTTTAAAGATTCTAAAAACAATCCTCTAGGCTCTGGTCATTAATTAGTAGCCTAAGAAAGTTCAGAGGTAGCTTTATCATTCCCCCAATGTATTTTATCCTTGAGCCCTAATACATACTGTGTGGGAGAAGTACAACTTAGCCCAATTATAGAGGCACTAGCAGGAAAGTGAAAATGTTGAGCTAGTTCTCTCTTAAGAGAGCAATAGTCAAATCTTAACTTAAAAACTGTCTCAAGAAAAAAAAAGGCTCAGTCAATGCAAGAAGAAGAAAATTCACCTAACCATGCAAAATGTTATCAAGAATTCACAAGCATCCTTCATATTTTAGATATTTCATTTCTACTCTCAGAAAAATTCCACTGTGGTCCACTGTTATTAAAATAATTTTTCTTTCTAGAAGCTGCTAGTAACTATTTCAAATTTAGGGAAAACTGGGTTCTCCGATGACAGATTTGTGTACAAACTCAGCAAATCTTAGACTAAAGCAACATTTTCTGGAGTGCTTGCTCCTAAATGAGGTTTAGAAAAGATTTTCTATAACTCATAAATTTAGCTTCAAAGAATACTTTTTCTAGGTAGCTCTCTATCAAGTCAGCTATAAGGAGCTTCTTTTGCTTTCATAGAGAGTACGTTCCGTAAAAATTAATGCTTCATAAATTCCTACTGGGTTAGTCAAAAATCTTTTAATGACTTCAATGATGTAATTACAGTTAGTCACACATTTTTGTGGATAAAAACAGTAGTGATATTCTCAGTTTTAATTCTGGAGAGAGTAAAGGAGGAAGAAACTTTTAAATGGCTGTAGAGTGGGCAGAAACAAAAGATATGAAAAGGAGTGCAACCTCTTTTCATTTTTCCACATGAGCCAATAAAGGAACATATTTTAGACCACACTAATATTTTTCTTCACAAACTAAGTTGGTAAGAATGCTGGGAAACTTCAAAGCATGAAATCACAAAAATCAGGCAGTGTTTAATGATGGATGGGGATTGTACATATTTTCAATTTTTTTAGTGTAATCCCTTAAACCCAAACTAGGAATATGAGTTGATACTCTAAAGCATTGCACAATCTTACCCAGAGTTTCTCTGTTAGCAGAACACTGTGAGATAGATTCAAAGCACTGAGCCATAAAAAAAGCACTCATCCAAAAAGACTAATTCAAAAGAGTATTAGCATTATGGATGTGTCTGGTAGCCACTTAATAAAGAGAGCCTTTGGGGATGAAAAATAATTTATCCAGTTATAAAGGTTCACCAAAATACATATATTGTAAAATAATTTCCCCTGAAGCAGTGACAGTTGGCTAATTCTGTTCCACAAGAAGACTACTGAACAACAAGAGACAGGACAATCTATGAAAAATCAAGAGCTTTCAAAATGTGAAATGAATGAATATTAAGGACTAGGATTTCTCTAGTTTTTCCCCCCAAAATACTGAATTTCAACCACCTCAGAGATTAACCAAACTGCCTGTAGGTGCACTTGACATTTCACTTGTTTAAAGGTTTTGGATTGGAGGAGTACGGGGTCCCAAAAGACCAGAAATTTAATGGGCTGTAATCTGAAAGATACTGAGAAAGGCTACCTTCACCAATTCTATCTGTAAAATGTTCCTAGTGTAGAAGTTAAAATAATCATTCATAGGGCCATTTATTTAGAGTTAAGGTTTGGTCTTTATATGTTATCTAATAAATATTAATATATTTCTTGAAAGAGAATACACAATTATATCTCCTGATAGAATTACTTATAAATCCATGTGTCAAATTAACAAAGAGGTAAACTGACTAAAGAAGGAATGGAATGGGGACCTTGAACTTGAGCTGAATAGGGGCAGACAAATGTGAAGAGGTTAAGTCTTAGACAATTATTGCCCTTTTTACCTTTTTCCCTAAGAATGGTTCTAAGTAGTGAGGTACAAGTTAGGGCAGAATCTAATAGAATTTTCTCCCTAACTTTCTCTGCAGCCCCTTACTGCAACTTTTTCTTGTCTTTTAACTTCTCCCTTCATTTTCCTATTACTAAACCCCCATCAACATTCTGTTTCATATCATTTATTTTCTACACTGAGTTTTGTGGCATAAATTTCTCTAAACACTTTTCTTGCCTTATTTAATACTCACATGAACCCTCAGAATTTATGTTCATTTTTAAAAAAATATGATTGCATTATTTGACAAATAAAATTGAGAAAGATATCCCACACCTCAGAAGTTTCTTGATTAGATTAAAGAAAATACAGTAAGAAAGTTATTCCATAAATATCATTTACCTCTGTTTACCTCACCTTCATTCTTGTGGCTGTCTTTTTGTGATTGAGAAATCCATTCTCTAACTGCTTATCAAGTCAGGCTAATTCCAGAATGGCATAGAATTTTATGTCTCAAATTGTTTGCATTAATTCCATTACCCTCTTCATTAAAAATCATTTTAGACCCTCAATTTCACCTTTTGGTAACAAGTGTGTTACAGCTAGAAAATTGCTTAGTCTAAGAAGACAAAATCTGAAAGCATCTTGAACCATTCTCCCTCCCTCCATTATAAAACTTCACATACTCTTGTGTCTCAGGGTACTTTTTGGAATAAAAAATTTTAAAAAACTCAACTCTATTCTGGCAGATCTATCATAAGAAAGATCAATTATCATGGAACTCCAGTTACCAAGCGCTTAGCACAGACCCAGTACAAAAGTAGACATGCCATTTTTTGAGTGGATAAAGGAACTGAAAAACCCCACATGCTTTCAAATCAAAGAAAATATTTCAACATTCTTTGTGCCTATAATTCTGTTAAAAAATCAAACATTATGTAAAGCTCAGAGGCAATTATGGCTAGTTTCATGTCTGCCATATACCATTTATTTCCTGATGAAGAATTTTTAGAATACTGGGAGGTCTCAGGAAAGACATTTTCATTAAGTGAGTTCTGCTGATGCTTTACTTGAAGTAAACTGTTATTTGGAAGATAACTTAGCCAAATCAGAGACTTGAAGGATTGCCCTCAATGACGTGAGCCTTTTCCAGCCCATTCAGGACATTGCTTCCCTGGGCAAAGTGAAGACCTCAGTCAGCCCAGCATTAAAATGTGTTGATTGTGCAGAGGCTTCTATCATTTTACACTCATAGGAGACTGGAAATAAATCTAGGATATGCTGATTAATTCTCCTGGCAGATATCAGCATTTAACATGCATGAGATATTTCCACTGTCATTTGCCTAAAGGGCATCAAAGGGAGAGAGGGAAATGTATTTCCTCAGGGTGAGCTTAGTCTAAGTTCTCACACAATCAATATTATTACATTTTCTTGGGTTCAAGGCACAAGGAATTATGATGAATAAATAATAAAAAAGGAAAAAATCTGTCACTATTTTACCACCACATTTCAGCAAACATCACAGGGGAATAGCTCAGATGCAAACAGCAATTTTTTCTAGTAGGATTCGATGGCCTGACATATCCTTAAGATGACCTACCTTAAATAACAGACATGTCCTGATTGGATAAATGCAGTTTGGACAGTTTCAGTGTATCCTAGTACTCTAAATATAGTATTTTCTTGCTGACCTAGGCACCTGGACCTCTATAGGACTTGAACTGCTCACCATCAGTCACCTCTACAAAGGAAAACGAGTCATTGCTTATGTTCATTGGTTGTCTCATTGATCACCAAGAGCAGCAAATTCAAGTCATTTGTTTTCTCTCTAAACTGTAACTTAACCTAGAAGGCAGCCTGCTCCAGTTGTTAGAAAAGCAAAAACCAATGTAAGAAGACAAATTTTTTCAAAAAAATCTGAATGAGTTGCCATTACCTAACAGGACATAAAAATACTTTTAAAAAACAAGAACAGTGGAAACAATGATGACAAGGTGTACCTCAGAATCTCCAAAAGTTTAATACTTATAAGTTACCAAAACAATCTCAATGATAGTACACTCTGCAAGTAGCAGAACCCCTCAGCTTCACAAAGAAAATTAATTTTATTTCAGTACTCTGTGTCTAGCATGAAAATAAGCAATAAATGTACAGAGATTGGGAGGAACAGATAGAAAACAAAAAGAACATTGATGAGAAGAAGGCATAGCTAGAGAGAATAATAAACTAGGAGAGAAAGACAGATAAGAGAGACAGAAAGAATATGTCAATGAGCAAAAGAGGATATATAACAGAAATCTCAGTTTATAATTTCTTCCCCCAATTCTATGTTCTGTGAATGCTTAAAACTTATTTCAGGATTTTTGAAAATGGTGGGAGTTGGGGGGAGGGAGAGGTTTCATTGATCCCAACTTTGAATGTCTCCAGTAGAATTCTAGGGCTGCCCTGTTATTTTACCTTTTAGGTAATTTGATATTTTTCCTCAAACATCTGAAATTTCTTCCTCCATTTTTTGAAGTTCTGTGAGAAGTAAGGCTTAATTCTTGTAAGATTATTCCCCACGCAGGTTGGCTTCTCAAAAAAAAAAAAAAGTATTATCCTCCTACAATTCTTAGAACTCTGCAATGAGCAGTGCTATAGAAATTGATCCTGGTTAACTTCAAGGCTAAGAGTACAGTCCCCTAATCACAAGAGTGAATACAGTACTCCCCTTGTTCACTCTCGAAAGCTGAGGTAATGAATCATGCTACTAACTCATGTATAACTCACTATATTATACAAGCACAACTGCAAGGGTTAACCCTAATGCCCATATTACATCAGGGGAACATCTGGGGCCCCCCTAACCATAAATGCTAAACTGGCACACTAGGGTGGGAGCCAAGACCACACTACAGTCTTTCGCAATTCTGTGCCAACTCTTACTTCATCAGAAGATGACCTTAACTATGAAGCTTTATAGCTCCCCACACCAAGGGTTAGAACCCCTCCCCAGCAGTCAGACAACCAGCCCTGCCAGATCTCTGTGCTTTACCTGAGAACACAACAATTTCACCTGCCTCCTACAATAAACGCCACCCTACAAGCCTAACATGTGTGCTACAAGGTTATGTGACGCTGTTTGCACAATAGCCGGTGCCTTTACAAAAGATATCTTATTATGAAAAGGTTTTAACAAGATAGGCTACAAAGGCTTGAAACTATTTGAATTAAATACTAGCTATACTGCCTACTCTACACACCGCCCCCCACCTCATTTTTTAAATCACTGGGACACGCAATTTTGGACACTAAAACCAACCTGAACATTATTTTCAAGCACAGAGTCTCTTCACTCCCATCTCACCTCTCTTGGACATGCAGCGAGTCCAAACCTTTTTGAATAACTGCCCTGTGCACCCTGATTTCAAAGTACTTATGACACCAGAGAGACTTGGTTAGAGAAATGTCATTAAAGGCCGGTCATGTATTTGACTTCCAGGTATAAGACAGTTGTGATCTCTTCCGAACACCAGATTGTTACTTTTATTGCAGTCAGCGACAGGTGATAAGAGAACAGGGCAAATTGACACAAACTTAGTAACCCTACAGAAAAAAATAAAACAAAGAATGTACAGTAGTGATGGTGGGTAACCAACATATATAATCTTTATACAGAGTAATCAAAATGTAATCATCACTGTTTGGGGACTAAGAGATATTGTGGTTTTAAAAAATGGGTTTCATACACCAAGGAATGAATATGAATTCTGCTTGAGAAAGAACATACCAATTCCTATAATTATAACACATTAATAGCCTCTTGTCCTCCAGTTAGAGGGGAGACTCTATGGTGGTGATAATACATCATCAGATCACTAGTCTCTTTGTATTGGAACAATTTAGGCAAAATAATAAAAGAATGGATTAGCCAGCACTGAGGACCTTCTTAGTCTCCGAAAAATATAACCTTACATGAAAGTAGATGCCTTCTACTTGGCTTATTTGAAAATGCAACTGACAATTCATTGCTCTAGTAGTTTTTAACATTTATAGTTCTTTGAAATTGCATTTTTAAACTACTTGTTTTGTTCTAAAAAGGAGTTTTTTCCTCCTATTTTTCTCTAAAATTTTTCAGTCAAATAAAATTTTTATCTGAAGTTTTAAAAAACATGTTGCTCTTTCCTCTTTTTTATTTTGAATTACTTCTCCCTTCTGGGTTCTTTTTTCTTTTCTGATTTGAAAGGAGAGGTAGAACTTCTGTGAGAAGTAGAATGTTTGAAAAATAAAAACCTATGTCGCCTTTTCTCCACCAGTTAAAAATGAAACCTTTTTTCTAGGTGCTTTTGCTTATGGAGAGTCACTTATAGTGAATGAAGGTTTTTTGTTTTTTTGTGTATTTATGTACTTATTTATTTATTTTTACTGAACAAACATTAAAAATCTGTCAGCAGGCATTTCCCAGAGTGAGAAGCCTCAAAAAGACAACAGCAAATCTACTTTCTTCACTGGAGATATTACTGCAAGGATGATTCTCAGCCTATTTCAAAAAGAAGTGCATGTCCCAGGGGAATGATTATAAGCTGCAGTATCTTCATGATTTAATAGTCACCTTGAATTTGACCCATCCTGGCACCAAATTTATATCTATGCCAGCTGAAGGCCTCCTATGATCTCATGGGTGAATTTTTCCCCCATAAGGCTTTGTGTCTAGAGGTTATAATGCAAGCTCTGGGATCCTGCTCCACCCTTTATCAACTGTGTGCCCTTAGGCAAGTTTCTTAATGGCCCTTTGCCTTAGCTTTCTCAACTCTGCATGGAAGTGAGGCTGATGAAAGAACCTAATTTACCTCAGGAGAGTCCTTGGCACAGAAAGCACTCAGAAGCATCAGCAATTGCTTTGAAAGCACATGCTTACAGGGCAATGAATTAAGCTATCTTGCCACAGTTCCTACAATTTCATTTGGATGAATCTCTTGCTGATATTAATCCCTTTATAGAATCACTCCTTTATAATTGTTTGGAGGAAAATCAGCTCTAGAGTCTAAGAGCGGGTTGCAGAGATAGTCTGAACGGTTCTTACTTCCTTTCATCTGACAGCAGCTCTGTTCAGAGAAGTGAGAAACTAACTCTATGAGGCTATGGATCTGTGAGCTCTTATCCAAAAGTGATGAGTTTCAGGAATCTCCCTGCATCAGAATTCTTGAGCCCGAGCCTATTAAAGTGGGCAATTCCCTCAGAATAGCTGAATAATGAGGAGCATTTTCAGCAGGCACATTCCCTAGACTAAGCTTCATACTCCTCCTAAGTAATTACACTAACCCACATAGAGTTAAATTAACTCATCCACAACCTTAGTTCCTGATACAACTAAAAAATACACACCTATACAGGTAAATCTCTCAGCAAATCAGCTACATGGTAGAAAGCAGTGTGCTTGCTTAGAGTGTCATGAATCTCTACCCTGTAAAACTTTGGGCAAACTGCTTATAGTACCTCAGTTTCAGCTTTTACCTACAAAAAATGAAGATAAGAAGAGCTTCTGAATTCAGCATTTACTATGTGAATTCAAAATAAATCATTTGAAGCTCCCGATACAGTTCTTAATGAAAAATAGAAATAGAATTTAAATACATAGTTATTACTTTATTATTGCTATTATGTTGATTAAAAAATAATATATATAATTTGCTTATCCATGAGGAACTCTTGGATGGATATGATAATGAAGCTGTGGAACAAGAGAAGGAAAATAAGAGGGAAAGTGATCACAGTAAAATATACTGTAAAAAATAAATTAATGTTGACAGGATAGACCTAATGAAGTTGTCTTTTAAGTACCTTTACATTGGAGTTCACAGACCTTTTGAGAACCTGGGAAAATCAAGGAGCTCTATCTCCAGAAAAACAAATCCACATACAAACAAATACAACTTCAGGGTGCCAAGAACACTAGGACATGAACTATGAAGTCTAAACCAGTATTTTCCAAACTGTGCATCACAACCCACTGTGGGTAAAAGCTATCTAACCAGTTTGACAAGCTTATTTTATATAGTAGTATTATTTCTTGAAATCTTTGTTTCAATGTGTGTGTGGATGTGTGTGTGTGAATGCATAGGTACACTGAATGACAAGGTTTAAATGCTTTTCTTCCATAGGAAATGGTCAAAAATATTTGAGATATATTGTTTACCTAGTGTATTGATACAACTATTTGCCTCCAAAACAGATTTTTCTAAAAAGTACCCACCCATTAATTTGAATTCTACTATGATAAACTGCTTAAGAAATAGCTAAATCTTCCTCTTATCCCTCAGACATAAGAATATGAACTCAAAAATAAGCAGGCCTATTATTTAATCGTAGGCATGCTATAATAAGAAATGTAGTATTGTTATAGAGAATAATATAGAGCTACAATTTAAGGAAATCAGGGTGTCAGAAGCCCTATTTTTAAAATCCAAAAGAAGCAGCAAGTAATGTGCTGAGCACAATGTAATTATTATGTTAAAATAATAATATTTTGAAATTTAACATATACCCTTCTGCTTTATGTGCAGAGCAAACAAGTAAGCATGTAAGTAATCTAGATCATCACCTGAAACTTCTATAAGTGTTTTTGGAAAAAGCATAAGGGAGAAGAGACACTGAGCTCTTTATAAATATGTTTGTAAAACGTGAAGTCACTCTAACAAGGGAAGCCTCTCATCCATGTAAAAATGAAGAACAACCAGGCCAAGAGGACACTCTGTTGTTCAAGTAACAAGAATCAAAAGGTAAGGCTGGATACTAGGAGACAAGTTATATGAATAAACAATATAGGAGGAACAATTATATTAAGAATGGGCCACCAAGAATCACGGCTGCTTTCATATTTACATAACAATCCACCCATGATAAAATTCCTCCACCAATCTCTTATTTCCCAGACCTTTAAAAGAATCTCACTTGTGCTCATGCTTCTGTCTCTTAGTCATTTAAACTCAACAAACTGTCATCCTCACTGTAAAGCCTCACCCTTAAGATGTAAACTTACAGCAAAAAGGTTGTAGAATAGGGAGTAGGGATAAGAAAAATGTTTTGTCTCAATGCTTTTCCTAATACTGTTACTAAAATGGTGGAAAAATATATTCCCTCAGAATTCCCTAACATTTTCATATTTGTGTATCAGAAACAATGAGCAGAGAGATGGGACAAAATAAGATGAGAAATGACCTAACTCACTTAAATTCCACTATCCAACCCATGATGTTCAAGGGAAAAGTTAGAGGGGAAATGAGAGGGCACTATGCAGTGTGGGAGTTTAAGGTTAAGGGACCCTACGGTGACAGATACTTATGAAGAGACCTATGGTGTGGTGACAGAGTGCTGTTTCCAATAAGCAGGCAACAAGTTTACTCCTGCATCTGATTATCTTCATCAGTGTTTTCTCCCTACAGCAATAATAAAAAAATCTGCATGGCTTTACAAGAACGTCAGACAATGTGAATGGTGATTCTAATTCTTTAACGTGATCAGTCTTTTTTAGTACTCTACTTGGCTGAGCAGTTTAGGATTGATACAATCATGAAAACCTAGTGTCACAGGAGGTGGAGAGAATATTACTGGTAAAAATCTGGAATAGAGAATGGTCATAATCACTTTAAAAGTGGCACCTCTTTTAAAACAAAGGAGAAATGAAAGACTAAATATTGGCAAGAGCCACCATGCCATTTAGTACACACATTCTAAATTAACAGTACACCATACTACCAATTACAAAGCACAAAGGAATAACAGCCAGCTTCTGCCAAGAAAATATTAAAGAACATTTTTTCAAAAAGAAATGACAGACACAAATACAGCAAAATACAAACACCTCCAAGCACAAACTGTTTCAAATAATCAAAATTTTAAAATAGGACTCAGAACATCTTCACAATACCAAGGTATTAAAATAATCAGTATTAAAATATTAAAAATAATACAGAGTGAAAACAGTTGAGGTTTCCAACCAAAAACATGACTAAAAATTAATGTGTCACACCATATGACCAGACTAATAAGCATAAAGTAAGTAATAACAGAGATATATTACTAGGAGAAGGGCAAGAGCATGGAAAGAGGCTCTCTTTAAGGTACAATGTAAAGAAAAAAACAGAAGCTGAATACAGAGCACATAGAATAATTCCCTAGAAAGACAACCCTGGAAAATACAAGGTAATACTAAAGGAAGTTAAAACCTGTGGAGACATGAGAATCAGGACAGCAACAACATCCCAAACCCAGCTCACCTCCTAACTTAGACTGACTCAAAACCCCCACACTAATGCCCTAGCAAAAGGTCAGGAGTGCCCCATATCCAGAAATAGAAACTACTCACTTCATTCTCTCCTATTCTACACAAAATGTCTGTCTTTCAGCAATAAACTAAGAGACATACAAAAAGCAAAGAGAAAAAAAGAAACAGCACATTGTCAAAAGACACAGTAATCAATATAACCAGACTAAGATATGACACAAATGCTAAAACTATCAGATAAGATTATAAAATGTTAAAGTTTTTCATGGAAAAGGTAGACACATGACTGACTGTATGCATTTGTCAAAATTCATAGAACTGCTTCCATTTCTTTGTATCTTCCTCAATTTCTTTCTTTCATGTTCTATAGCTTTACAAGTACATGTATTTTACATCCTTGGTTAAATTTATTCCTAGGTACTGTATTTTTCTTGTTGCTATAGTAAGTGGGATTTTTTTCTTAGTTTTTCTTTCTGATAATACATTGTTGGTATACAAGAATGCCATCAATTTCTGAATATTGACTTTGTATCCTGCTACTTCACTGGATTCACATATTAAGTCATGTAGCTTTTTTGGTGGATACTATAGGGTTTTCTATGAACACTATCCAGTCATCTGTGAATAATGACAGTTTTACTTCCTCCTTTCTAATTTGGATGCCTTTTATTTCTTTTTCTTGTCTGATTACTGTGGCTAGAACTTCCACTACTATGTTGAATAGCAGTGGTAAAACCAGGTACCCTGCTTATATTGTTCCTGATCTTAAAGGGAAAGCTTTTAGTTTTGCCCGTTGAGTATAACGTTAGCAGTAAGTTTCTTGTATATGGCCTTTATTATGTTGAGGTATGCTCCCTCTATTCTCACTTTGCTAAGTGCTTTTATTATAAATGAGTGCTGGATTTTGTCAAACGCTTTGAACGGTAATCAAACCAGTGATCTTTTGGGTCACAGGCTAGCACTCAACCCACTGAGCCACACCAGCTAGTGCACTGTTGATGGGAATGCGGACTGGTGCACCCACTATGGAAAACAATATGGAATTCCCTCAAAAAAATTAAAAATAGATCTGCCTTATGACCCAGTGATTCCACTGCTTGGGAATATACCCTAACAATCCTAAAACACCAATTCAAAAGCACTTATGGACACCTACATTCATAGCAGTGTTATTTATAATAGCCAAGTGTTGGAAACAGCCCAAATGCCTATCAGTAGATGAGTGGATTAAAAAACTGTGGTAGGTACATTTACAAAATACACTACTACACAGCAGAAACAAGGAAGAAAGTCCTACTTATGCAACAGCATGGATGAAACTGGAGACTATTATACTAAGCAAATTAAGCTGGTCAGCAAAAGACAAATACCATATGACCTCACTTATAACTGGAATTAAATGAACAAAACAAACTAACAAGAAAAATAGAACCAGAGACAGGGAATCATGGAACGGACTGATAGCTGTAGGAGGGAAGGAGGGTGGGGGAGAATGGTAGAAGGAAGGGGAAGAGACTAGTCAAAGAACATGTATGAATTCCTCATGGACATGAACAACAGAGAGGGGACTGACTGTGGGCTAGAGTGGTGGTCTGGGTGGAGGGGGGCAAAAGGGGAAAAAATTGAGACAACTGTAATAGAATAAACAATAAAAAATAAAAACAAAAAAATTCATAGAACTACAAATTTAAAAAGTGCATTTTGCCCTTGCCAGTGTGGCTCAGTTGGTTGGAGTATTGTCCCATACACCAAAAGGGTGGGGGTTTGATTTATGGTCAGGGCACATACCTAGGTTGTAGGTTTGATCCCTTTTGGGGGCATGTATTGGAGGGAACAAATTAATGCTTCTCTCTCACATTAAAGTTTTTTTCTCATCCTCTCTGCCTTCCTCTCTCTCTAAAAAAAATTAATAAACATATTTTTTAAAATGCATTTTACTCTATGTAAATTAAAACATAAATTTTAACAATATGGATTCAAAGAATTTTAATCTGTGGAGGGATATGTTTTAAAACTGTAATTGAAAAGCCTCCTTTGATGGACAACAAGATGGCCATATAGGTAAGCATTGCTTGCCTGCTGGCACCACCATATCAAAATTACAACTAAACTACAGAGCAACCATCATTTAGTACCATCAGAAACTGAGGTGAATGGAATTCCTGTAACTACAGAATTAATGAAGAGACTACATCAAGGCTGGCAGGAGAAGCGGAGACAAAAAATGAGTTGGTCCCACACCCACGTGTGGCTGATAAAAATTGGGAGGGCTATCTCAGGAGCAAGGGGTCCCAGCCCCACTCTAGGCCCTCCAGCCCAGGGTTCCAGTGATAGGAAGATAAGTTTCCATAACTTCTGGCTGTAAAAAACAGTGAGGTTTGAGACTGTGGAAAACAGAAACTGCTAGACTTCAGGCAGTTTCTCTTAAAGGGCCCATGCAGGGATTTACTCAGACTCATTCCCTTTAAGCTCCAGTTCTGGGGGAGCATATTTAAAGGTATCAGAGACATAGAGGGAGGAACTGAATTGTCCAACATCAGGGTGAGAACTTGGAGGTAGCTTTCTCCCAGATGAAAGGGCTAGCAGAAGCCATTTTTCCTTTTCTGAGCCCTCCCCCAACAGAGTCATAGAGCCAGCAATGGACACCATGTTTGAGACTGTCAACCTGACTCATACTGTTTGCCCCACCCTGGTAATTTCCTAAGGGCTTGCCCCACCAAAGTTTCAGAACAACCGAAGCTGTTCCCCGTGGCTTTTCCATATGAATGGCTTGTCTTGGCCCATGCTTCAGATTTTCCTAAATTCTCTCAAACACCCAGAATCTAGCTTTAGTGAGCTCTGTACCTCTCACTAAGTTTCCCCAGGCATGGTACTAGCATCAGGCACCTTGGTTCACAGCTTGGCCTCACCTGGGACCTCCAGGCCCAGCACAAGTAGCAACCATCTGTGATTGCTTTGTAGTTAATGCTGTGTGACCCTGGACAGAACACAGCAGTGGCTGACCTCAGAGCTCCCAACAGCAATTGAGGCTCAGCTAGAAGAGGACAGTGTACACAGCCACACAGTGTACACATTCTACTAAGCCTGGGAGATGTTGCAGATCTACCTAATACATAGAAACAAACACAGGAGGCTGCTAAAATAAGAAGACAAAGAAACATAGCCCAAATGAAAGAACAGAACAAAACTCCCAAAATGGAACTAAACAAAATGGAGATAAGCAATCTATCAGATGCAGGGTTCAAAACACTGGTTATAAGGATGCACAAGGAACTTAGTGAGGACCTCAGCAGCATAAAAAAGACCCAGTCAGAGATGAAAGATACACTAATTGAAATAAAGAATACTCTACAGGGAATCAACAGTAGAGTGGATGAAGCTGAGAATCAAATCAGCAATTTGGAACATAAGGAAGAAAAAAAAACAGTCAGAGTAGCAAAAAGAAAAAAGAATCCAAAAAATGAGGATAGTATAAGAAGCCTCTGGGACAACTTGAAGCATATTTACTTTCACATCATACGAGTGCTGGAAGAAGATAAAGAGCAAGCAATTGGAAACCTATTTGAAAAAAATAATGACAGAAAACTCCCCTAACTTGGTGAAGGAAATAGACGTATAAGCCAAGTAAACAGTCCCAAATAAGATGGACCCAAAGAGACCCACTCCAAGACACATCATAATTAAAATGCCAACAGTTAAAGATAAAGAAAGAATCTTATAAGTATCAAGAGAAGAGCAGTAAGTCACCTACAAGGGATTTCCCATAAGAGTCGGCTGATTTCTCAAAAGAAATTTTCAGGCTAGAAAGGATAGGCAAGAAATATTCAAAATGATGAAAAGCAAGCACCTACAACCAAGATTATTCTACCCAGTAAAGTTATCATTTCAAATTGAAGGACAGATAAAGAGCTTCCTAGACGAGAAAAAGCTAAAGGAGTTCATCACACCAAACCAACATAACCAACTTTATGAAATGTTAAAGGGTCATCTTTAAAAAGAACCAGAAGATCAAAAATATAGACAATAAAATGGCAATAAATACATATCTATCAACAATTGAATCTAAAACACAAAATTCTTAAGCAGAACAAAAACAGAATCATAGCCACAGAAAACATTTTGATGGTTGCCAGATGGAAGGGGAGTTGAGGTTATGGGTGCAAAACATTAAGGGGTTAGGAAGTACAAATTGAAACTGAAAGAAGCAGCAGCAGAAAGCCTGAACAGACTGATAAAACCTAGTGGAATTAAAGCAGTAATCAAAATATTCCTGGCACACAAAAGCTCTGGACCAGATGGTTTCACAGGAGAATTTTATGAAATATTTAAAGAAGACCTAATTCCTACCCTTCTCAAACTATTCGTAAAAACCCAAAACAAGGGAAGCCTCCTGAATTGTTTTTATGAAGCCAAGATCATCCTAAATCCAAAATCAGATAAAGACACAAAAAAGAAAGAAAACTACAGGCCAATATCACTGATGCTAAAATCCTTAACAAAATATTGGCAAACAGCATCCAGCAACACATTAAAAAGATCATTCACCATAATCAAATAGGAGTCATCCCAGGGATGCAAGGATGGTACAATATTTGCAAATCAATAAACATAATACATCACATAAACAAAAGGAAAGACAAAAATAACATGGTAATGTCAGTAGATGCCAAAAAGGCATTTAATAAAGCACAGCACCCATTTATGATAAAAACACTCAGCAAAGTGGGAATAGAGGGAGCATTCCTCAACATGATAAAGGCCATGTACGAGAAACATACAGCCAACATCATACTCAACAGGCAAAAACTAAAAGCTTTCCCCCTGAGATTAGGAACAAGACAAAGGTGTGTGCTTTCACTTCCATTCAACATAGTAGTGAAAGTTCTAGCCACAGTGACAATACAAAAAAAAAAAAAAACAAAAGGCATCCAAATTGGAAAGGAAGTAAAACTGTCATTGTTTGCTGATGACATGATAGTGTACATAGAACACCATAGAGACTCCATGAAAAAACTACTTGACCTAATAAGTGAACTTGGCAAAACAGCAAGATTCAAAGTCAATATTCAGAAATCAATGGCATTTTTGTACACCAACAATAAAATATCAGAAACAGAAATTAGGAACAAATATCACACTTACTGTAGCAAAAAGAAAAATAAAGTTCCTAGGAATAAACTTAACCAATGAGGTAAAATACCTGTGCTCAAAAAACTATACAATGCTGCAGCAGGAAATTAAAGAAGAAACAAATAAACGGAAGTACAGACCATGTTCATGGATTGGAAGAATTAACATCATTAAAATATCCATATTACCCAAAGTAATTTATACATTTAATTCAATCCTTCTTAAAATATCAATGATATATTTCACAGATATAAAACAAACATTTCAAAAATTTATATGGAACCACTAACGACCCCAAATAAACTCAGAATTGAGAATGAAGAACAAAGTAGGTGGCATCACAATACCTGATATCAAACTATATTACAAGGCCACTGTAATCAAAACAGTCTGGTACCAACATAAGAACGTACACAGACATCAAAGGAACAGAATAGAGAACCCAAAAATAAACCCATGTGTCTATGGTTGATTAATATTTAACAAAGTGGGTAGGAGCATAAATGGAGTGAATATAGCCACTTCAACAAATGGTGTTGGGAGATCTGGACAGCTACATGCAAAAAAATGAAACTCAACCACCAACTTACATCATACACAAGAATAAACTCAAGATGGATAAGACTTAAATATAAGTCATGACACCATAAAAGTCCTAGAGGAGAACATAGGCAGTAAATTTTCAGATATCCCATGAAGAAATATTTTCACTGATATGTCCCCTATAACAAGGGATATAAAGAAAGAATAAACAAATTAGACCACATCAAATAAAAAAGTTTCTGTACAGCTAAACATCAGCAAAATGGAAAGGGAACCAACCATACTGAAAATATATTTGCCAATAATACCTCAGACAAGGGTTTGATCTCCAAAATATATAAAGAACTTATATGACTCCACACCAGGAAGACAAATGATCCAATTACAAAATGGGCCAAGGACCTGAACAGACACTTCTCCAAGGAGGACATAGAGAGGGCCCAGAGACATATGAAAGGATCAACATCAGTAGCCATTACAGAGATGCAAACTAAAATGATAATGAGATACCACCTAACACCAGTCAGAATGGCCACCATAAACAAATCAACAATCAACAAGTGCTGGTGAGGATGTGGAGTAAAGGAAACCCTAGTACACTGTTGGTGGGAATGCAGACTTATACAGCATTGTGGAAAACAGTATAAAATTTCCTCAAAAAACTAAAGATGGAACTGCTTTTTGACCTGGCAATTCCACTGCTGGGATTAAGAATCCCTAAGAATCCTGAAACACCAGCTAAAAAGAACCCATGCACCCCAATGTTCATAGTAGCATTATTTACAATAGCAAGTGCTGGAAACAATGTAAGTGCCCATTAGTAAATGAGTGGATCAAAACACTGTGGTACATTTATACAATGGGATACTAGGCAGCAGAAGGAAAGAAGGAACTTCTATCCTTCAAGACAGTGTGAATGGAACTAGAGAGTATTATGCTAAATGAAATAAGCCAGGCAGTGAAAGAAAAATACCATAGGATCTCATCTGCAAGTGGAACCTACATCAACAAAACAAACAAGTGAGCAAAATAGAACCAGAGACAACGAAATAAAGAATGAACTGACAGTTACCAGACTGGAGGGGTGAGGGAGTTTATGGAGCAAGAAGGGGATTTGTCTAGTCAACGAACATATATAAAAGAGCCATGGACCAGGACAATGGTTGGGGTTGGGGAAGGACTGGCTGTGGGAAAATGATGGTAGGCAGGGCTGGGGAGAGCAGAAGTGGAAAAATGGGGACAACTAACTGAACAACAATAAAAAAATGTTTTTACATTTAAAAAAAAAGAGAAAAGAAAACCCAGGCAGAAAGGAAGGATACACTATGAAATAAATAACAATTCACAAAGAACTAACAGTACAGTGGATGAAGCCATGAATCAAATCAGCAATTTGGAACATAAGGAAGCAAGAACCAACCAATTAGAACAGCCATAAGAGAAAAGAATGAAAAAAATGAGAATGGTGTAAAGAGCCTATGGGACAACTTCAAGCATACCAACATTTGTATCTTGGGGGTACAGGAAGGAGAAGAGACAAAGCAAGAAATTGGAAACCTACTTGAAAAAATAATGACAGAAAACTTTCCTAATTTGGTGAAAGAAATAGACATGCAAGTTCAGGAAGCACAGAGAATCCCAAACAATATGGACACAAAAAGTCCCACACCAACACACATCATACTTAAAATGCCCAAGTTTAAAGACAAAGGGAGAATCTCAAGCACTGCAAGAGAAAAACATTTAATTACCTACAGGAGAGCTCCCATAAGACTGTCAGCTGATTTCTTAAAAGAAACTTTGCAGGATAGAAAGGATTGGCAAGAAATGTTCAAAGTGACAAAAAGTAAGGGCTATAACCAAGATTAGTCTACCTGGCAACACTACCATTTAGAACCGTAGAACAGATAAAGAGCTTCCCAAACAAGAAAAGCTAAAGGAGTTCATCACCACCAAACCAGTATTACATGAAATGTTAATGGGTCTACTTTAAGAAGAAGATAAAAAATATGAACAGTAAAATGGCAATAAATACACATCTATCAACAATTGATTCTGGGAAAATAAATAAATAAACCAACAAGCAGAACAGAAACAGAATCACAGATACAGAGAATGTTTTGATGGTTGCCAGATGGGAGGAAGGTCAAAGGGATGGGCAAGTAAAGGAAAAAGGTGAAGGAAATACATACAAATTTGTAGTTACAGAATAGTAATGGGAGTGTAAAGTAGCAGCATGGGGAATTGATTAGCCAAAGAACATATGTGCATGATCTATGAACAAGGACAGCAGTGTGGGGATTGCCTGAGGGAGTCAGCAGGGGTTGGGTAGAACAGGGCAATGGGAAAAAACTGAGACAACTATAATAGCATAAGCAATATAATTTAAAAATAAGCAATGGCATCTGACTTGATTAAAATGTAAACAACAAGAAAAGGCATCTGACATTATTAAAATCCCATGTGTCAGTACTACCCACGTCACCCAAGGCAAAGTGAGCCATTGCCCAGAATGCCATGGTGTTAAATTAAAGACACTGGGAGAAAAGAATATACAAGAAAACACTTGGTGACTCTAGCTTTTGTCTATGGAATGGGAAAGGATCCATTCTCTGTCAGTGCCCAAGACATCTTCAAAAAGGAAGCTCAAGTCCTGGCCAGATAGTTCAGTTGATTAGAGTGTTGTTCCAGTATGGTATGGTTGTGGGTTCCACCCCCAACCAGGAAACATACAAGGAGATGACCAATGAATGCATAAATACGTAGAACAAGAAATCTCAATCTCTCTCTCTCCTCTCCTCATAAAAATTAATCAATAAAAAAAATGTTTTAAAAAGGAAGCAGCAGCTTTCACAACTGTACTATAGTTCTATCAACAATCATGAACTCAAGTGGTGCCCAACTGTGCACCCAAATCATAGTTGATCCGAGGGCAAGAGCACTCACAGCAGGATCCCACACCATCTGCTTTCCCCACACCCAAAGTGCAGCTCCAGACCTCCACCAAGACCTCACCAAATTTCCCAGCAGCCCTTGCTCTCATCAAGCTAAAATCTTTTTCCAGAGGCCTTTCCTGTTCTCATCCCTATCTTTGCCAGGAGAAATAACAAAACAGAGAAAAGTAAAGCAAAACCAAAACCTTAAAAAAAAAAAAGACAACAAACTTACTCCATAATTGTTATGTGTTCTGACTGCTCCACCAACTAGCCATTCCCTCTCTCTCTCTTTCCTCAGGCCTCCCTATCCCCTGAGACACAATATTAAAATTTGGCCAATTAATAACATATGGCCTGTAAGTGTTAAAATTAAAGAAGAGTTGCACATCTCTTACTTTAAATCAAAAGCTAAAAATTATTAAGTTTAATGAGGAAAGCTGATAAAGGCCTCTTGCGTCAGTTAGCCAAGTTGTGAATGCACAAGAAAAGTTCTTAAAGGAAATAAAAGTCCTACTCCAGTGAACACATAAATGATAAGAAAGCAAACCAGCTTTATTGCTGATATTGGAGAAGGTTCTAGTGGTCTGGATGGAAGATCAAACCAGCAACAACATTCCCTTAAGGCAAAACCTAATCTAGAGCAAGGCCCTAGTATTTCTCAATTGTATGAAGGCTAAGAAAAGTGAGGAAGCTGCAAAAGAAAACTTTGAAGCTAGCTGAGTTTGCTTCATGAGGTTTAAGGAAAGAAACCACCTCCATGAAATAAAAGGGAAAGACAGAACAGCAAGTGCTAATATAGAAGCTTCAGCAAGTTATCCATAAGATCTAGCTAACATAATTAATGAGTGTGGCTGCTGTAAACAACAGATTTTTAATGTAGATGAATAGCCTTATGTTGGAAGAAGATGCCATCTAGAACTTTCATAGCTAGAGAGAAGTTAATACCTGACTTTAAAGCTTCAAAAGACAGGTGGACTCTCTTATTAGGGCTAATGCAGCTGGCAACCTTGGTTGAAGTCAATGCTCATTTACCACACTGAAAATTCTATGGTCCCCAAAAATTATGCCAGAACTACTCTGCCTGCCCTCTATAAATGGAATAATAAAGTCTGAGGATGGCACTTTTGTTTACAACATAGTTTACTGAATATCTTAAGCAGTAGATTATTTTATGAGATCTGCTCAGAAAAAAAGATTCATGTCAAAATATCACTGCTCATTTAAAATGCAAATAGTCAAATAAGAGCTCTGATGGAGATGGACAATGAGATTAATGTGGTTTTCATGTGGTAACACACCAACCATTCTGCAGCCCACACATCAAGAAGTAATTTCAACTTCCAAGTCTTATTATTTAAGAAATATATTTCATAAGGCCATCACTGCCATAGATAGTATTTCTGTAATAGATCTGGGCAAAGTAAATTGAAAACTTTCTGGAAAAGATTCACTATTCTAGATGCCATTAAGAACATTTGTTGTTTATGGGAAGACATCAACATATCAACATGAACAGGAGTGTGGGATAAAGTTGATTCCAACCTTCATGGATGACTATGGGGAGTTTAAGGCTTCAGTGGAGGAAGTAACTTTGGATTTGGCAGAACTGACAAAAGAACTAGAATTAGAAGTAGAGCCAGAAGATGACTGAGTTGCTGCAATCTCATGATAAAACTTTAACAAATAAGAAGTTGCTTCTTATGGATGAGCAAAGAAAATGATTTCTTGAGATGGAATCTACTCCTGTTGAAGATTCTGTGGAGACTGTTGAAATGACAATACAGGATTTAGAATATTACATAAACTTAGTTGATGAAGCAGCAACTGGATTTGAGAAGATTGACTCCAATTTTGAAAGAAATTCTACTATGGGTAACATTCTATCAAACAATGCCACATGCTACAGAGAAATCATTCCTGAAAGGAAGTTCATCAATGCGGTCGATTTCATTACTGTCTTATTTTAAGGAATTTCCACAGGCATCCCTACCTTCAGCAAACACCATTCTTATCAGTCAGCAGCCATCAACAGCATGGCAAAACCCTCCACCATCAAAAAGTTTATGACTCGCTGAAGGCTCAGGTGATGGTTAGCATTTTTTAGCAATGACACATTTTAAATTGAGGATGTACTTTTTTTGACACATAATGCTATTGCACACTTCATATATTATGGTATAGTATAAACAGGCTTTTATATGCACTAGGAAACCCAAAATTTATGTCACTTGCTTTACTGTGATATTCAGTTTATTATGGTGGCCTGGAACCAAATCAGCAATATCTTCAAAATATGCCTGTACATATAATTAATATTTTTGCAAGAATGGAAATAAAGGGAATAGAAATATATTGCAAGTATCATTTTAAAAACTTTACAGGTAGGGAATATAGTCAACAATGCTGTAATAAAGAGGTATGGTGCCAGCTGCATACTAGACTTAGCCGGGGGCTTCACTTTGTAAGTTATATAAAATATAGCCACCATTCTGTACATCTGGAACTAATATAATATTGGTCTACCGTAACTGAAAAATTTTACAAAAACTTCACAGAAATAAAACAAAACTTGCATCTATGAACTGAAAAAGTACATCATGTCTCTAGAAAAATAACACAGAATTATCAATGTCAAGATATGTCTTAGTAAATGTACCAGGCAAAATCCATCAAGAGACAGAATTTATATAGTTTTTTAATTAGGAAAAGTTCAATATAAGGAATTATTAACTATAACAGGGATTGAGGTAATGAGGGGTTGGCTAGGAAGAAGTAAAGAGAACTCTGAAGAATAAAGAATAACAGATATGAAGAACAGTCACCACTTCGAAGGCTGAGATAAGTAGAGGCATCTGCCCCACCCTCCACAAGACCTAAAATCCAGATCTTGATGGAAAAGACATGAGTCTGGCTCACTGGATGTTGAAGTCACTGAGAAGTAACACGAGTAGAACTTGCTGAAAACTTACCCTCTGCATAAGTATCCACAGAGATACTTATCCTCTGGTACTATCCACAGAGAGGTACCATGACTTGAACCCTACTACAAAGCTTCTCAAGAGAGTGCCAGGAGAAGTCATTCAAGGGGAGATGTCTTGCTGGTGGCATTACACTGAGAAGTCGCCTAAAGACTATGAGGGAGCCAGCCCTGGCTGGTGTAGCTCAGTGGATTGAGCATGGGCCTGTGAAGCAAGGGGTCGCTGGTTCGATTCCCAGTCAGGGCACATGCCTGGGTTGCAGGCCGGGTCCCCGGTGGGAGACACATGAGAGGCAACCACACATTGATGTTTCTCTCCTACTCTTTCTCCTTCTCTTCCCCTCTCTCTAAAAATAAATAAATAAAATATTTAAAAAAAAAAAAGACTATGAGGGAAAGCTGCTGTTCATTGGGTACTACTAACCAACATGCATTTCACAATCCAAGTACTGAAGAAGCAATAAACTGTAGGAGCCAGGCACTGGAGAAGTAACATACTACAGAAGCTGAGCAATGGAGAATCATCCACTTTCCTGAAGCCAAACACTGGAGGAGCTACATGTGGAATAACCCAGGTGGTGGAGGCACTGCCCATGCTGTAAGATCCCGACACTGAAAAAGCTGCTGTGTTGACGGCAAGGGATACTGGAGAAGCCGTTAGTGCTGAAGAAGCTGTCCATGCTCCAAGATCCAGGTGGGGAGAAGCCACCCACACTGCAGGAGCAAGGTGCTGGGGAGATCACTCTCCCTGCACAAGTCTGTGCCCCTCTTGCACCCCCTGCAAACAAAGCTCAACCTCATGCCATCTGGGAAGAGGGAAATATTTACAGTTCTCCTACAACTACTCCTGTCAACTGACAATGTGGACTGTATAAATAATTTAGGATGCGCAGCATTGATTTTATGAACAATTTTTCAATATTTGGAATAAATCAATACAATAAATATTTCTTCACTTTTTCTGTGGAGTTCTCTTTCTTCAAAGGTAGTAGGAAATGGAGAATGTGAAGAGAATAGAATAGTAAAGGATGTCTGTTTTTAATTAAACTAATAACAAAGTTTCCTTATTAACTGTGAAATTATTTTCCAAATATCTAGTTGAAAAAAGAAAATGATGCTCTTAGAGCTGATTTTCTCTGTATTACTAGCCTGCACATTGATTAAAGTGTAAAATCCCCTTTCATTTATTTAGTTTATCCCTAAGGCCACTCAGGTACATTGATCCCCACCAAGGAGATCCCATAACCCAGAGAAAAGGTTGTTGTTGACCCCATGTGGTGCCCAGGACAGATCCACATTGCTGTCCTGTCAGCAACTCACATTCTCTCCTCTATTTTCTCCTTAAAGAGTTTAGCACCTGAAATACTTAGAACCTTTCTAGAAAGAAAGATAACACTAAATTAAGACCAAAAATTCTTAATAGTCCCAGGGATTTTATCACTTTATTAACCAAGGTTGAGAAGCCAACAGTCTGACAATTCTTTCAAATAACAAAATTTTTGACCTGGAGAACATTATGCTATGTGAAATAAGCCAGTCAGAGAAAGACAAATACCATATGATTTCACTAATATGTGGAACCTAATGAACACACTGAACTAACAAGGAAAATGGGGACAGATTCATAGATGAAGAGCAGGATGACAGCTAGTGGGGAGGGGGAGGTAAGGGGATGGAGGGATTGTGCAAAAGGAAAAGGATTTATAGATGTGGACAACAGTGTGGGGATTGCTAAGGGGAGGGAATATAAGTGGGCTAAATGGTAATGGGTAAAAATACAATGAAGATTAAATAAAAAATAAAATGCATTACAGGGCTACCAACCCAAGTTTGAACAATTTCACATAAATTAGTTACTAGAGCTTAGATACTGATAAAAGCCTTACCCAGAAGATAATGTTAAATTTCTGGAGTCTGGGGGTTACAAGAAGTTTAGGGGAATTATATACAAAGGCATCTTTTATAGATATAGGAAAAGAACAGGATGATCATAAGATACAGCACAGATTAAATCTGACAACAGTTTTCTGTCTAAAACGGGGTTAAATTCATTCTCATTCAAATGTTTTAAAGAATATTCTCAGCCTTCAGTTTTATCACAGGAGATTCTAATTGCTGTGCCACTTAAAATAAAGCATTTGAGCAAATAAGCATCATATCAGAAAAAGCTTTTTCACTAAGCTTGCAAATTAGAGGCTTAGAGTGTGTAGCTTTAGTCAGAACCTATTAGCCAACACTAGAACAAAAGATAGCTACATGGCTGATAAAATCAAAGTGCTAACAAAGTACAGAATAGGGAATTCTAGTTTTTATACTAAGGCATTATGGAACTTACAAGTCTGTCTAGAAAGTGTCCAGCCACACAATACAAAAAACAGAGACATTTATTGAAGAAGATACAAGAAACATTGTACACAGGACAATGACACCTCAGTCCCCTTCAAAGCAGGCATCTTGGGACCTCACATAGTTCAAATTGCCATCAGCTGCCCCATGGTATTTTCCTGAATCTCACTGATGGTCTGAAATCTCTTCCCTTTTCAAAGGTGATTTTAGTTTCAGGAAAAGCCAGAAGTTGCAGGGCACCAAATCTAGGCTGTAGAGGGGTTGAGTCACCTGGATAATTTGATGTTTCCCCAAAAACACTCTGCACAAGACATGATGCGCAAGCAGTGTGTTGTTGTGATGAAGCTGCCAATCACCAGTTGCCAATAGCTGCAGCCTTCTGAATCATCTGAATAGTTTCTACCGAGGACAAGAATTCAACAGACCAACGGAAAAACTAATTTAGACAGGAAAATGGGATGAAAGAATCTGAGAGGAAAGTCTAAAAGTTCATGAATTGATAGAGGATCTGAAATGTTTTGCAACTGGAAATTAATATTAGTAAGCATTAGATAGACCTTAAAGTTGATAATGAATACACTGAAAACTAATGCAAATGGGAAAAAAAGGAAATTATTATCTACAAAGAAAAAAGTTTTATAAGAAACAGGCAGACTACCACTTGTCTTTGTTATAAGTAATATTTTCATAGTTAGAATAAAGCAAAAAGTTAATATTGACTTGCCCCCCAAATTATACTGGAAGGATAGTTGGGCAGGAAAGTAAAGTGTCAGAAAAGAATGTGGTATACCAAACCAGAGATCCTTACCTTGATGATAAATCAACAGGTAATATGGAGGAAAGTACCAGAAGAAATGGTCAAAACAAATAAAAATGGTTGCCTATTGGAAAAGAGACTGAGGATTTGGAACAGGGAGGCAGAAGACAGAAGTTTATTATTATTATGTTATTTGATTTTTCACATGAATGAATGAATGATTTTGAAAAATATGAGAGTGAATGAAAGTCTTAAATTCTGCATGCTCAAGGACTATTTGTGCCATTTGCTTGAAAATAAAAAAAAAATTTAGTTAAAATGGAACATAAATACATAAAACAGTATAAAACAGTATAATTTGTAAACCTAATATACTCTATTATGCCACTCAGTCTGCATTAATCGACATTTATCAAAAATATTTTTGCATTACAGAGGATGTAATAACTCTTCAGATTTAAGTTAGTGTTTCTTAGAATTATTAGTTACCTACCTATATTTAAATTTAAACAGACAAGAGAAATTTTTAACTTTGTGATATTTTCATTGTTAATTTATTGAAATATACATCCAAATATACTTATAGTTGGATAACAGCAAAACTGTTAGTTGTTGTGTGCTACATTTTCTGAACTATGAAAACATAAAATAAAGTCTTAACTCGGAAAAGTGAAAAACTTTAAGCTGTTAAAATGAGATTTCTTGGTTTAGAATGGTTAGAAAGGGAAAAACTTTAAAGAACATGCAATTTATAGACAAATTGGCATGTTATTGTTTTATAAAATCTGGTGTCTTCTTTAAGAATTTAAACAATGACTAAATAACATAATACTTCTCTGAATATCATTTGTTTAAACTGAGCAAAATTTTTTGCCATACAACTTTTTTGATTGTTGCTGTTTTTATAAAGAAAAATCTCATGTATTTCAGTGAGCTAGCTTGTAAGCCAACTATTCTACTCCTTTACAACTGTTCTATTAAGTCCCCAATGGCCTCCCTGAGTTAAATTAGCAGAATAATAATATTTCATGGCTCATTAGTGCATGGAATCAAATAATGGATCCCAGCCCACTAGTGGAAAGAAAGAAGCAATGGACAGTATCCCACTTTATTAACTCCTCATTGTGCCTATTTGTGCCAATCAAAATATATGAATTAAGGATTCAACATAATTGTGAAGGGATTGGCTGACAAATAAAAGATTTTTAACAAAAAGAGTTAGTACAACTTAAACTTTTCTCACTTTTTAGTAGGTTAACAAGATCTAGCTTTATTTGTTGGCCAAATTTCTCCTGCAACTCTATTAGTTTTCATGTTTATAACCCCTCCCTTTCTATAATACTATTTTCCTGCTTGAATCCTTATGTTTAGGAAACTTCATATTGGAGTCCTTACACTTAGGTGACTTCTTCTGCTGTATTTCAAGAGTATTCAGACCCAAGGAGGATGGGCATACCCCTAGGAGAAACACAAGACAATCCTTTGTGGATATATAAAGAATATTAGAATTTACATTTGTATTTACTTAAAAAAATAATGTAGAACTCTATATTTAACACAGTTGACACTTGAACAACATGGGGTTGAATTTCTCAAGTCCACTTATACATGGATTTTTTTCAAAAATACTGTAAATGTATTTTCTCTTCCTTATGAGTTAATAACATTTTCTTTTCTCTAGCTTACTTTAAGAATACTGTACTTGGCTGTGGGATCATGCTGGACATGGCTCTCCCAGTGGACCCAGCCATATAACAGAAGGCTGGCCAGAGGGCCCCTGGGCAAAATAAATGTGTATTATCCCAAGGGACAATGTGTGGCTCCCTCTCTATCTCACCTGTGGATCAGTCTTTTACTTGACTGCTTCTTAATCTTTTCTTTTTTAAAAAAATAATGATTTTTTTAATTTTATTTATATATTTTTAGAGAGAGGGGAAGGGAAGGAGAAAGAGTGGGAGAGAAACATCGATGTGTGGTTGCCTCTCATGTGTCCCCCACTGGGGACCTGGCCTGCAACCCAGGCATGTGCCCTGACTGGGAATCGAACCAGTGACCTTTTGTTTCACAGGCCTGTGCTCAGTCCACTGAGCTACACCAGCCAGGGCTTGACCTTTTCTTTTTGAATATATGCATTGGTGTATTGTAACACAGCTTAAGCCACATGAAAGCTTGTGTAACTTGGACCCATGCTATCTTTGTCTAGAACTCCTTGTAATGGATCTCAGAGGGGATCGGAGGAAGCATGATCCTGCTTAGCCTACCTGCCATCGATGCTCCCTACAATGTAATAAAAGCTATGCCTGCTCCTCCAGGTCCACCTTGTGGGGTATTTTTCAGCTTATCTGAACGAGTGGTTGACATCCCCCAGCTTGAACTCCTGCATTACACTGACTTTTCATTTTATCGATAAACCTTACAATAGACTCTAAAGTAGTTACATTTGGGTGGAGTCAAAAGTTATACACAAAAAGTTATACACAACAACAGGAGCACCACCACCCCATGCAGATTTCCAGCTGCATGGGGTGGTGGTGCTCCTAATCCCTGTGTTGTTCAAGAGTCAACTGTATACGGATTGTTACTGGCATCTTTGTTCATTGAGTACATCAGAGGTTCCACATTTCATACATTGAGCAAAATATTCTGAAGGAAGCACAGAAATGTAAATGATGGTGCCTTCGTGTATCCATTCTCTGATTTCAGCAGCTTACACCCTACAGCAATTTACAAGAGACCAGTTAAGAGGATTTTCATATTATAAGTTTATTATAAACTAACCTTCACAACATGGAGAAATTACTTTAAAGTATTCCTTTAAAGAAACCACATGTTAGAGTTAATACCAGTGATGCAAACATGTAAGTAAACAAGAAAATGTCAGCATGGAAAGTTCTAATATTGGTATAAGTTCTTCATTGGCCATATAAGATGGAATCAAACATGATTTAATGAGATCAGAAAAATAGGTCAGAAAATTCAAAATTATCAAAAAATTTAAATTATTTTATAGCTATAATCATTCAATTATGAATGTTCTTATGAATAAATTATTCCATGAGATGTTTAGTCATTGATATTGTACAGCCCTTATAACTAATCTGACATTTTATAACAGCTTAGTTCACCTTTGTTTATTATTTTTAATTTTTATTTTTATTTGTGTGTTTTTGTAATATATGGAATATAGTAGCATTTTTCATTCATTATTATTTTTATTCATTATTAAGGCAGATTAGTGAGTTAACAGAATGCTAGTCTCTGCTAGTTACTACTATCTAACATGGACAAAATATTCAATCTCTCAATGCCTCAGTTCTTTATATGTAAAAAGGTGATAATACTAGTACATCATAACCACCACTGAGTCGTTATGAAGAAATTTTTCAAAAGGTTTTATTTATTTATTTTTAGAAAGAAGGGAAGGGAGGGAGAAAGAGAGGGAAAGAAACATCAATGTGTGCTTGCCTCTTGCGTGCCCCCAACTGGGGACCTGGCCTGAAACCCAGGCATGTGCCCTGACTGGGATCGAACTGGTGACCCTTTGGTTTGCAGGCTGGCACTCAATCCACTGAGCCACATCAGTCAGGGCAAACTATGTATTCTTTTTTTTTTTTTTTTTTTAGGAAAAGGGGAAGGAAAGAAGAAAGAGAGGGAAAGAAACATCAGTGTGTGTTTGCCTCTGTGTGCCCCCAGCTGGGGACCTGGCCTGCAACCCAGGCGTATGTCCTGACTGGGAATCGAACTGGTGACCCTTTGGTTCACAGGCTGGTGTTCAATCCACTGAGCCACACACACCAGGGCAAGAAAAATTAATTAAAATTCATAAAGCTCCTACAACAGTATTTTGAACATAGTAAATTACATATAGGTATCATTAAATTAAGTTAAAACATCAATATTTTAAAAAATTACTGTCTATGTCTTATTTATGTTACTTAAGAACTTAAAGGTGGACATAGTTTATTGATAGAAAATTTCTATTCCATTATTTAAATTAACCAAAAAGAAAATATTTCACTTTACAAAAAGGTTCACTCCTTCACTTTAAAAATAATAAAAGATAAGCAGAAGTCATGTGTTTAAAATGGACAATATATATACTATTTACATATGGCTAATAAAATACTGTGCATAAGATTCCCAACAGAATCACTTTATAAAATGTAGATTATACTAATATTTATATTGGTTCATATTCTCTGAGCATCAAAACTGATCATGGGAGACAAACAGGACCATCAGTCTTCCCAGATAATCAAAAATCAGCAGGTATGACAATTCAGACAACTAACATTATTTATGACCAAAGATAAGTAGGATGTGTATAACTCCTGCCTCAGGAGCCCAGTGGTGGCTATGTATGCAAATTATTGCAATATCACATAAGTGTTCATAATGGGACATTAAAATGGCATTTGGAGAAAGATGGGCTAGAACTTAAAAGCTAAGGGAGGGTTTTACAGAGTATCTGTGTACCAGTTTTTTAAATTTATTTTTGAATTACACTTGACAAAATATTAATGTTATATTAGTCTCAGGTATACAACAGTTATTTCACAATTATTTATCTTATGAAATGATCAGTCTTAAAAGTCTAATACCTACCTCACACCATACATAGTTATTACAATATTCTAACTATATCCTCTATGCTGTACTTTGCAATTCCATGACTATTTTTATAACTGGCAATTTATACTTCTTAATCCCTGTATCCTTTCAGGCCTCTCCCTCCCATCTGGCAACCCATAAAATGTTTTCTACATCTATGAGTTTGTTTCTGTTTTGTTTATTTTTTATTTTTTAGATTCCACATGTAAGTAAAATCATGAGGTATTTGTTTTTGCCTGACTTATTTCACTTAGCTTAATACCCTCTAGGTCCATCCATGTTATTGTAAATGGCAAGATTTCATTCTTTTTGTGGCCAAATAATTGTCCATTGTATACACGTATCACATTTTCTTTATCCATTCATCTATTGATGTACACTTATATTGTCTTCATATTTTAGCTATTGTAAACAATGCAGCAATGGGCATGTGAGTGCATATGCCTTTTCATATGAGTGTTCTGGGTTTCTTCAGATAAATATCCAGAAATGGAATTGCTGGGTCATATGGTAGTACTGTTTTTAATTTTTTGAGGAACCAACATACTGTTTTCCATAGTGTCTGCACCAATTTACAATTCCACCAACAGTGCACAAGGATTCAGTTTTCTCTACGTCCTCACCAATACTTACTGGCGGATTTCTTGATGACAGACATTCTAACAGGTGTGAGGTGATAGCTCATTGTTGTTTTAATTTGCATTTCTCTAATGATTAATGATATTGAGCATCTTTTCATATATCTATTGGCCATCTGTATGTCCTCTTCAAAGAAATATCTATTCAGGTACTTTATTCATTTTTTTATTTCATAATTTGTTCTTTTCATTGTTAAGTTGTATGAATTCCTGATATATATTGGACAATAACCCCTTATTGGAAGTACTGTTGGCAGATTCCTTCTCCCTTTTGGTAGGCTGTCTTTTCATTTTGTTGATGATTTCCTCTTTGTGCCAAACTCTTTAGTCTGATGTAGTCTCATTTGTTTATTTTTTTTCTTTTTTTCCTTTACACAAGAAGACATATAAAAAAATATACATACCTAAGAGCAATGTCAAAGAGTTTACTTCCACCCTACCTGGGTACAGTTGGTTAGAGCATTGTCCCCTTTAGCCAAAGTTGTAGGTTTGATCCCCAGTTGGGGCACAGTCACAGAACATATAAGAATTAACCAATGAATGCATAAATAGGTGGAATAACAACTCAGTGTTTCTCTTTCTCTCTATAAATCAATTGAATAAAAGAGTATATTGCCTATGTTTTCTTGTCAGACTTTTATGGTCTCTGGTCTTGCAGTTAAATCTTTAATACATTTTGAGTTTATTTTTCTATATTATGTAAGAAAGTGGTTTAGTTTTATTCCTTTGCCTGTGTCTGTCCAGTTTTTCCAACAGCATTTATTGAAAGACTTTCTTTACCCCATTGTATATCTTGCCTCCTTTGCAATAGATCAATTAGTCTCAGGTATACAATACAATGACCAAAGATAAATAGGATGTGTATGACTCCTGCCTCAGGAGCCCAGTGGTGGCTATGTATGCAAATTATTGCAATATCATATATCAGTGTAATAGGCATGGTTTCATTTCTGGGATGTTTATTCTGTTCCATTAATCTATATGTCTGTTTTTATGCCAGTACCATGTTGTTTTGATTATCAGCTGGTAATATAGTTTAAAGTAGCATGATACCTCAAATGTTGTTCTCTTTCAAGATTGCTGTGCCTATTTGGGGTTATAAGTAATTCCACATAAATTTTAGGACTACTTATACTACTTCTGCAAAAAATGCCATTGGTGTTTTAGGAAGGGTTGCATTGAATCTATCAATTGCTTTAGGTAGTATGGACATTTTAATGATAAGAACAATTAATGAGAATTGTATGGACAATTTAATTAAAATAATTTTAATGATTTTCTTTCTATGCATGAGCACATATTTCCTTCAATGTATTTGTATTTTCAATTTCTTTCTTCAATGTCTTATACTTTTTCAAGTACTTGTCTTTTACCTCCTTAGTTAAATTTATTCATAGGTATGTTATTTTCAATGCAAGTATAAATGGGATTGTTTTC